>WEDG01006362.1:0-30382 GCA_017591395.1 Schistocephalus solidus | reverse complement strand
ATATATATATATATATATATATATATATATATATATATATATATATATATATGGATATTAAAACCTATTGTTCCCGTGATCGCCTCTTTCTTCTGATATATATATATATATATATATATATATATATAAACTTCCGACAAAGGTACTAGCTAAAAGCCCAGACACGTGTTTCGCCGATGTTTCTGCTGCTGCGTGACGCAACAACGAGGGTTTCTACTCCTTACTGGGTCCCCCAGCGTTCACTTTGTGGTTCCTAGTATATGGGCTCCAGAGAGTAATCAAGGAAATAATTTCTTAAATTATTAAATGCAGGACATTGAATCAGTTGATTCGGACATGACGTTTTAGGGTTAAACCCGAATTTTCAATGTACATTTCGGTCGAAGGCAATCAACCGCAGTGGAATAACCACGTAATGCCCATTCTTCATACAATTAATATTAATCTTATATGGCACAGATATTATATCTTGCTTCCGACATAGGTTCTAGCTCAAGCTCAGACACGTGTTTCGCCGATGTTTCTGCTGCTTTGTGACGGAGCAACTAGGGTTCCGTCTCCTCAGTGTGTCCCTCAGCGTTCTCTGTGCGGTCACTGGTATATGGACTCCAGAGAATTATCAGGAAATAATTTCTGAAATTATTAAGTGCAGGACATGGAGTCAGATGATTCGGACATGACTTTTTAGGGTCAGACCCGAAATTTCAATGAAAATTTGGGTCGAAGAAATTCAACCACTAAGGAATAACCACGTAATACCCATTCTACAAACAAGTATTAATACAAGTAGAATGAATCTTATATGGCACAGATATTATACAGTACTTCCGACATACGTACTAGCTAAAAGTCCAGACACGTGTTTCCTTAAAGTTTCTGCTGATTCGTGACGCAGCAACAATGGCGTTCGGCTCCTAAGTAGGTTTCTCAGCGTTCTCCATGCAATTTCTGGTGTATGAAATCAAGAGAATAATCAAGGAAATAAATTCTGAAATTATTAAGTGCAGGAAATTGAGTCATATGATTTGGACATGACGTTTTTATGGTCAGACCCGAAATTTCAATGAAAAATTTGGTTCGAAGAAAAATCAACCAATGTTTAATAACCGCATAATGCTTATTCTACAAACAAATAGAACGACAAGTAGTATGAATCTTATATAGCACAGATATTTTACCGTACTTCAGACAAAGGTACTAGCTAAAGGCCCAGGCATGTGTTTTGCCGATGTTTCTGCTGACGCGTGAGACATCAACGAACGGTTCGGCTCCTCAGTGGGTCCCGCAGCGCTCTCTTAACGGTTTTAGGTATATGGAATCCAGAGAATAATCAAAGAAATAATTTCTGCTATAATTAAGTGCAGGGCATGGAGAGAGATGATTCGGACATGACTTTTTAGGGTCAGACCCGAAATTTCAATGAAAATTTGGGTCTAAGAAATTCAACCACTAAGGAATAACCACGTTATACCCATTCTACAAACAAGTATTAATACAAGTAGAATGAATCTTATATGGCACAGATATTATACAGTACTTCCGACATACGTACTAGCTAAAAGTCCAGACACGTGTTTCCTTAAAGTTTCTGCTGATTCGTGACGCAGCAACAATGGCGTTCGGCTCCTAAGTAGGTTTCTCAGCGTTCTCTATGCAATTTCTGGTGTATGAAATCAAGAGAATAATCAAGGAAATAAATTCTGAAATTATTAAGTGCAGGAAATTGAGTCATATGATTTGGACATGACTTTTTATGGTCAGACCCGAAATTTCAATGAAAATTTGGTTCGAAGAAAATCAACCAATGTTTAATAACCGCATAATGCTTATTCTACAAACAAATAGAACGACAAGTAGTATGAATCTTATATAGCACAGATATTTTACCGTACTTCAGACAAAGGTACTAGCTAAAGGCCCAGGCATGCGTTTTGCCGATGTTTCTGCTGACGTGTGAGACATCAACGAACGGTTCGGCTCCTCAGTGGGTCCCGCAGAGTTCTCTTAACGGTTTTAGGTATATGGAATCCAGAGAATAATCAAAGAAATAATTTCTGCTATAATTAAGTGCAGGGCATGGAGAGAGATGATTCGGACATGACTTTTTAGGGTCAGACCCGAAATTTCAATGAAAATTTGGGTCTAAGAAATTCAACCACTAAGGAATAACCACGTTATACCCATTCTACAAACAAGTATTAATACAAGTAGAATGAATCTTATATGGCACAGATATTATACAGTACTTCCGACATACGTACTAGCTAAAAGTCCAGACACGTGTTTCCTTAAAGTTTCTGCTGATTCGTGACGCAGCAACAATGGCGTTCGGCTCCTAAGTAGGTTTCTCAGCGTTCTCTATGCAATTTCTGGTATATGAAATCAAGAGAATAATCAAGGAAATAAATTCTGAAATTATTAAGTGCAGGAAATTGAGTCATATGATTCGGACATGACTTTTTAGGGTCAGACCCGAAATTTCAATGAAAATTTGGGTCGAAGAAATTCAACCACTAAGGAATAACCACGTAATACCCATTCTACAAACAAGTATTAATACAAGTAGTATTAATCTTATATGGCATGAGATATTATACAGTACTTCCGACATAAGCATTACTAGCTAAAAGTCCAGACACGTGTTTTCCTTAAAAGTTTCTGCTGATTCGTGACGCAGCAACAATGGCGTTCGGCTCCTAAGTAGGTTTCTCAGCGTTCTCCATGCAATTTCTGGTGTATGAAATCAAAGAGAATAATCAAGGAAATAAATTCTGAAATTATTAAGTGCAGGAAATTGAGTCATATGATTTGGACATGACTTTTTATGGTCAGACCCGAAATTTCAATGAAAATTTGGTTCGAAGAAAAATCAACCAATGTTTAATAACCGCATAATGCTTATTCTACAAACAAATAGAACGACAAGTAGTATGAATCTTATATAGCACAGATATTTTACCGTACTTCAGACAAAGGTACTAGCTAAAGGCCCAGGCATGTGTTTGCCGATGTTTCTGCTGACGCGTGAGACATCAACGAACGGTTCGGCTCCTCAGTGGGTCCGCAGCGCTCTCTTAACGGTTTTAGGTATATGGAATCCAGAGAATAATCAAGGAAATAATTTCTGCTATAATTAAAAGTGCAGGGCATGGAGTCAGATGATTCGGACATGACTTTTTAGGGGTCAGACCCGAAAATTTCAATGAAACAGTTGGGTCTGAAGAAAATTCAACCATCAAAGGAATAACCACGTAATGCCCATTCTACAAACAAGTATTAACTACAAGCAGAATGAATCTTATATGGCACAGATATTATACAGTACTTCCGACATACGTACTAGCTTAAAGCCCAGACACGTGTTTCGCTGAGTTTCTGCTGATTCGTGACGCAGCAACAATGGCGTTCGGCTCCTAAGTAGGTTTCTCAGCGTTCTCTATGCAATTTCTGGTGTATGAGATCAAGAGAATAATCAAGGAAATAATTCTGAAATTATTAAGTGCAGGAAATTGAGTCAGATGATTCGGACATGACTTTTTATGGTCAGACCCGAAATTTCAATGAAAATTTAGTTCGAAGAAAAATCAACCAATGTTTAATAACCTCGTAATGCTTATTCTACAAATAAGTAGAACGACAAGTAGTATTAATCTTATATGGCACAGATATTTTACCGTACTTCAGACAAAGGTACTAGCTAAAGGCCCAGGCACGTGTTTAGCCGATGTTTCTGCTGCTGTGTTACGCAGCAACGAGGTATTTGGCTGCTCAGTGGGTCCCCTAATGTTCTCTTTGCGGTTTATGGTATATGGACTGCAGAGAATAATCAAGGAAATAATTTCTGATATAATTAAGTGCAGGACATGGAGTAAGATGATTCGAACATTACGTTATAGGGTCAGTCCCGAACGTTTTTTGAAAATTTAGGGCGAAGACAACCAACCGCTGTGGAATAACCACGTAATGCATATCCTACAAAACAAGAAGTACTACAAGCAGTATAAATCTTATATTGCACAGATATTATACCGTACTTCCGACATATGTTCTAGCTAAAAGCCCAGACAGGTGTTTCGCCGATGTTTCTACTGCTTTGTGACGCATCAACTAGGGGTTCCTCTCCTCCGTGCGTCCTTCAGCGTTCTCTATACGGTCTCTGGTATATGGACACCAAAGATTAATCAAGGAAATAATTTCTGATATAATTAAGTGCAGGACATGAAGTCAGATGATTCAGACATTACGTTATAGGGTCAGACCCGAAATTTCATCGAACATTTGGGGCGAAGACAATCAACCGCTGTGAAATAACCACGTAATGCACATCCAACCAAACAAGTAGAACCACAAGTAGTAGGAATCTTTAATGATGCAGATCATATAATTGGCTTCCGACACAGGTACCAGCCAAAAGCCCAGACATGGGTTTTGCCGACGTTTTTGCTGCTGCGTGACGATGCGACGAGGGTTTCAGCTTCTCAGTGGGTCCCCCAGCGTTCTTTATGCCGTTTCTGTTATATGGACACAAAAGAATAATCAAAGAAATAATTTCTGATGTAATTAAGTGCAGGGCATGGAGTCAGATGATTCGGACATTACGTTATAGGGTCAGACCCGAAATTTTATTGAATATTTAGGTCGAAGACAACCAACCACTGTAGAATAACCACGTAATGCCCATCCTACAAAACAAGTAGTACTACAAGCAGTATGAATCTTATATGGCACAGATATTATACCGTACTTTTGACATAGGTACTAGCTAAAAGCCCAGACACGTGTTTAGCCGATGTTTCTGCTGCTGCTTGACGCAGCAACGAGGGGTTCAGCTCCTCAGTGTGTCATCCAATGTTCTTTATGCCGTTTCTGGTATATGGACTCCAGAGAATAATCAAGGAAATTATTCCTGAAATTATAAAGTGCAGGACATGGAGTCCGATGATTCGGAAATTACGCTGTAGGGTCAGACCCAAACTTTCAATGAACAGTTGGGGTTAAGAAAATAAACCACTGTTGAATAAACATGTAATGCTTATTCTACAAACAAGTAGCACTACAAGCAGTAAAAATCTTATATTGCACAGATATTATACCGTACGTTTGACATAGGTACTAGCTCAAAGCCCAGACACGTGTTTCGCCGATGTTTCTGCTGCTGTGTTACGCAGCAACGAGGTCTTTGGCTGCTCAGTGGGTACCCTAACGTTCTTTTTGCGGTTTCTGGTATATGGACTGCAGAGAATAATCAAGGAAATAATTTCCGATATAATTAAGTGCAGGACATGAAGGCAGATGATTCGGACATTACGTTATAGGGTCAGACCCGAAATTTCATTGAACATTTGGGGCGAAGACAATCATCCGCACTGGAATAACCACGTAATACACATCCAACCAAACAAGTAGAACCACAAGTAGTAGGAATCTTTAATGATGCAGATCATATAGTTGGCTTCCGACACAGGTACCAGCCAAAAGCCCAGACATGGGTTTTGCAGACGTTTTTGCTGCTGCGTGACGCAGCGACGAGGAATTCAGCTGCTCAGTGGTTCCCCCATCATTCTCTATGCGTTTTCTGGTATATGGACTCCAGACAATAATCAAGGAAATAATTTATGAAATTATTAAGTGCAGGACACGGAGTCAGATGACTCATACATGACTTTAGAGACTAAGTCCCAAAATTTCAATGAACAAACGAGTCGAAGACAATCAATCACTGTGGAATAACAATGTTATGCCCATTCTACAAACAACTAGTAAAACAAGAAGTATGAATCTTATATGGTACATATATTATACCGTACTTCCGACATAGGTACTAGCTAAAAGCCAAGAAACGTTTTGGCCAATGTTTCTGCTGCTGCGTTACACAGCAACGAGGTCTTTGGCTGCTCAAGGGGTCCCCCAACGTTCTACTTGCGGTTTCTGGTATATGGACTGCAGAGATTAATCAAGGAAATAATTTCTGATATAATTAAGTGCAGGACATGGAGTCAGATGATTCGGATACTACGTTATAGGGTCAGAACCGAAATTTTATTGAACATTTAGGGCGAAGACAACCAACCGCTGTAGAATAACCACGTAATGCCTATCCTACAAAACAAGTAGTACTACAAGTAGTAGGAATCTTTAATGACGCAGATCATATAATTGGCTTCCGAAACAGGTACCAGCCAAAAGCCCAGACATGGGTTTTGCCGACGTTTTTGCTGCTGCGTGACGATGCGACGAGGGTTTCAGCTTCTCAGTTGGTCCCCCAGCGTTCTTTATGCCGTTTCTGGTATATGGACTTAAGAGAATAATTAAGTTAATTATTTCTGAAATTATAAAGTGCAGGACATGGAGTCAGATAATTCGGACATTACGTTATAGGGTCAGACCCTAAATTTCATTGTGTTTGGGGCGAAGACAATCAACCACTGTTGAAAAACCATGTAATGCTTATTCTACAAACAAGTAGTACTACAAGCTGTATAAATCTTATATCGCACAGATATTATACCGTACGTTTGACATAGGTACTAGCTCAAAACCCAGACACGTGTTTTGCCTATGTTTCTGCTGCTGTGTTACGCAGCAACGAGGTCTTTGGCTATTCAGTGCGTACCCTAACGTTCTTTTTGCGGTTTCTGGTATTTGGACTGCATAGAATAATCAAGGAAATAATTTCTGATATAATTAAGTGCAGGAGATGAAGTCAGATGATTCGGACATTACGTTATAGGGTCAGACCCGAAATGTCATTGAACATTTGGGGCGAAGAAAATCAACCGCACTGGAATAACCATGAAATGCACATCCAACCACACAAGTATTACTACAAGTAGTAGGAATCTTTAGTGACACAGAGCATATATTGTACTTCCATAACAGGTACTAGCCAAAAGCCCAGACATGTGTTTTGCCGACGTTTTTGCTGCTGCGTGACGCAGCGACGAGGGGTTCAGCTGCTCAGTGGGTCCCCCAGCGTTCTTTATGCCGTTTCTGGTATATGGACTGCAGAGAATAATCAAGGAAATAATTTCTGATATAATTAAATGCAGGGCATGAAGTCAGATGATTCGGATATTACGTTATAGGGTCAGACCCGAAATTTCATTGAACATTTGGGGCGAAGACAATCAACCGCTCTGGAATAACCACGTAATGCACATCCAACCACACAAGTAGTACTACAAGTAGAAGGAATCTTTAGTGACACAGAGCACATATTGTACTTCCATAACAGGTACTAACCAAAAGCCCAGACATGTGTTTTGCCGACGGTTTTGCTGCTGCGTGACGCAGCAACGAGGGCTTCAGCTGCTCAGTGTGTCATCCAGCGTTCTTTATCCCGTTTCTGGTATATGGACTCCAGAGAATGATCAGGGAAATTATTTCTGAAATTATAAAGTGCAGGACATGGATTCAGATGATTCGGACATTACGTTATAGGGTCAGACCCAAAATTTAAATGAACATTTGGTTTGAAGACAATCAACCACTGTTGATTAACCATGTTATGCTTATTCTACAAACAAGTAGCACTACAAGCAGTAAAAATCTTATACTGCACAGATATTATACCGTACGTTTGACGTAGGTACTAGCTAAAAGCCCAGACACGTGTTTCGCCGATGTTTCTGCTGCTGTGTTATGCAACACCGAGGTCTTTGGCTGCTCAAGGGGTCCACCAACGTTCTGTTTGCGGTTTCTGGTATATGGACTCCAAAGAATAATCAAAGAAATAATTTCTGATATAATTAATTGTAGGACATGGAGTCAGATGATTCGGACATAACGTTATAGGGTCAGACGCGAAATATTTTTGAACATTTAGGGCGAAGACAACCAACCGCTGTAGAATAACCACGTAATGCCTATCCTACAAAAACAAGTAGTACTACAAGCAGTATGAATCTTATATGGCACAGATATTATACCGTACTTCCGACATAGGTACTAGCTAAAAGCCCAGACACGTGTTTAGCCGATGTTTCTGCTGCTGCTTGACGCAGCAACGAGGGGTTCAGCTCCTCAGTGGGTCCCCCAGCGTTCCTTATGCCGTTTTTGGTATATGGACTCCAGAGAATAATCAAGGAAATTATTTCTGAAATTATAAAGTGCAGGACATGGAGTCAGATGATTCAGACATAACGTTATAGGGTCAGTCCCAAAATTTCATTGAACATTTAGGGCGAAGACAACCAACCGCTGTAGAATAAACACGTAATGCCTATCCTACAAAGCAAGTAGCAATACAAGCAGTATGAATCTTATATGGCACAGATATTATACCGTACTTCCGACATAGGTACTATCTAAAAGCCCAGACACGTGTTTAGCCGATGTTTCTGCTGCTGCTTGACCCAGCAACGAGGGGTTCAGCTCCTCAGTGTGTCATCCAGCGTTCTTTATCCCGTTTCTGGTATATGGACTCCAGAGAATGATCAGGGAAATTATTTCTGAAATTATAAAGTGCAGGACATGGATTCAGATGATTCGGACATTACGTTATAGGGTCAGACCCAAAATTTAAATGAACATTTGGTTTGAAGACAATCAACCACTGTTGAATAATTATGTAATGCTTATTCTAAAAACAAGTAGCACTACAAGCAGTAAAAATCTAATATTGCACAGATATTATACCGTACGTTGGAAATAGGTACTAGCTAAAAGCCCAGACACGTGTTTAGCCAATGTTTCTGCTGCTGCTTGACGCAGCAACGAGGGGTTCAGCTCCTCAGTGTGTCATCCAATGTTCTTTATGCCGTTTCTGGTATATGGACTCCAGAGAATAATCAAGGAAATTATTCCTGAAATTATAAAGTGCAGGACATGGAGTCAGATGATTCGGACATTACGTTATAGGGTCAGACCCAAAATTTCAATGAACAGTTGGGTTGAAGAAAATCAACCACTGTTGAATAAACATGTAATGCTTATTCTACAAACAAGTAGCACTACAAGCAGTAAAAATCTTATATTGCACAGATATTATACCGTACGTTTGACATAGGTACTAGCTTAAAGCCCAGACACGTGTTTCGCCGATGTTTCTGCTGCTGTGTTACGCAGCAACGAGGTCTTTGGCTGCTCAAGGGGTCCCCCAACGTTCTGTTTGCGGTTTCTGGTATATGGACTGCAGAGAATAATCAAGGAAATAATTTCCGATATAATTTAGTGCAGGACATGAAGGCAGATGATTCGGACATTACGTTATAGGGTCAGACCCGAAATTTCATTGAACATTTGGGGCGAAGACAATCAACCGCACTGGAATAACCACGTAATGCACATCCAGCCACACAAGTAGTTCAACAAGTAGTAAGTATCTTTGGTGACACAGAGCATATATTGTACTTTCATAACAGGTACTAACTAAAAGGCCAGACATGTGTTTTGCCGACGTTTTTGCTGCTGCGTGACGCAGCGACTAGGGGTTCAGCTGCTCAGTGGTTCCCCCATCATTCTCTATGCGTTTTCTGGTATATGGACTCCAGACAATAATCAAGGAAATAATTTATGAAATAATTAAGTGCAGGACACGGAGTCAGATGACTCATACATGACTTTTAAGACTAAGACCCAAAATTTCAGTGAACAAACGGGTCGAAGACAATCAACCACTGTGGAATAACCATGTTATGCCCATTCTACAAACAACTAGTAAAACAAGAAGTATGAATCTTATATGGTACATATATTATACCGTACTTCCGACATAGGTACTAGCTAAAAGCCCAGACAGGTGTTTCGCCGATGTTTCTACTGCTTTGTGACGCATCAACTAGGTGTTCCTCTCCTCCGTGTCCCCCAGCGTTCTCTATGCGGTCTCTAGTATATGGACACCAAAGATTAATCAAAGAAATAATTTCTGATATAATTAAGTGCAGGACATGGAGTCAGATGATTCGGATACTACGTTATAGGGTCAGAACCGAAATTTTATTGAATATTTAGGGCGAAGACAACCAACCGCTGTGGAATAACCGCGAAATGCCCATCCTACAAAACAAGTAGTACTACAAGCGGTATGAATCTTATATGATACATATATTATACCGTACTTCCGACATAGGTACTATCTAAAAGCCCATACAGGTGTTTCGCCGACGTTTTTGCTGCTGCGTGACGCAGCGACGAGGGGTTCAGCTCCTCAGTGGGTCCCCCAGCGTTCTTTATGCCGTTTCTGGTATATGGACTCCAGAGAATAATCAAGGAAATTATTTCTGAAATTATAAAGTGCAGGACATGGAGTCAGATGATTCAGACATTACGTTATAAGGTCAGACCCAAAATTTCATTGAATATTTGTGGCGAAGACAATCAAGCACTTTGAAATAACCACGTAATGCACATCCAACCAAACAAGTAGTACTACAAGTAGTAGGAATCTTTTATGATACAGATCATATAATTGACTTCCGACAAAGGTACTAGCCAAAAGCCCAGACATGTTTTTTGCCTAGATTTTGACTGCTGCGTGACGCAGCAACGAGTGTTTCGACTCCTCAGCGTGTCCCCCATCATTGTCTATGCGTTTTCTGGTATATGGACTCCAAAAAATAATCAAAGAGCAGGATTTATGGGTACCAAGAAATTTCGCGACGGCTTATCTACTGCAACCCGTCTTTGCATAACACAAGTAACGAATGAAAATAGACAGCAGTTTGAATTAACAGAAAATCAATACATAACAGCAAGGTCCAATGGACAACGTAAATAACTTCAAAAAAGAAAATGTGAGGGAGAAGCTTATACAACTCCGCCCTTACTCAACTGTAACAAAAAATTTCTTACAGACGATTTGGGCAAAGCAGAGTTGTTTAGTTCGTTTTTGCAAACCACTTTACCACTGAAATTAGCCCCACTCCCAAAATTCCTCTGCTTTCGAATTCGCTTCTAACAACCATTAATTTCTCGCCTTCGTGTATTATACAGGATATAGCTCACCTAAAAAATACACACTCGGTTGGAACTGATAACATTCCAAACTCACTTATTAAACAGTTAAGGGATTTTCCACCTTTACTAAGCAAGTTATTCAACCTATTTTCTCGAAAATGGTTTTTTCCCCGATTACTGGAAAACTTCTATTATAATACCAGTTTTAAATCTGGTTCCCGCTCGGACATTGATAAATATCGCGGTGTTCATAAAACACCCTCTTTTGCTAAACTTTTCGATAAACTAATTGCAAAACAAATCACTGGTTTTTTCATAAGCAATCAAATTATCAACTTTTCCCAACACGGCTTCTTACCGGACCGCTCTTGTGAAACCTGCCACATGTCTTTTCTACATCTACTAACCTCTCTTCGTAATGATCATCTCTCTGTGGTTGTTATCTATTTTGATCTTAGTAAGGCATTCTATGAAGTGCCTCATAAACGACTTCTAGCTAAACTAGAAGCTATAGGATTTCGTAGTCCCCTTACTGACTTTATTAGATCATACCTAAATGATCGAAAGCAAAAGGTTTTAGTAGGTTCCTCATACTCAAGTGCTACCCCGATTGTTAGTGGTGTCCTTCAAGGTACCGTATTAGGTCCTTTGATGTTCTTACTGTATATAAATGATATTTCATCGAATGTTAAACATTCTCAATCTTTTATTTATGCTGATGACCTCAAATGCGTGTATTCCTTCTCTAACTCTACGACGGAACGGTGCCTAGAACAAATACATTCAGACTTAGACGCTCTTTCGGCCTGGAGCTCTACATGGCTAATGGAGTTCTCACCTACTAATTGTCGCTACATGAGTTTTGGGCCATTAAGGCTGCCGCAACCTCTTATCTTTGAAGGTTGCCCTATGATTGAATGTTCCTCCATCAAGGACTTGGGCTTAAGCTACACCAATAAATTAGATCTTTCGCCTCATGCCGATAGAATTACGGCCAAAGCTGCTCAGATTTGCGGCTTTATTTCTTATAATTTCTACCTTCCTGAAATTAAATGAAGACTTTATCGTATGTTTGTACTTCCCATTCTTGAATTTTGCTGTCCTTTCTTCGGTTTAATGAACGAATCTAGCCGTTCAAAAATTGAAAATTTCCGAAGACATTTCACAAAAAACTCCTATTTCCGACTCTTTCAACTACTTCCTACTCAACAAGATGCCAGCTAATGAAGCTTAAATTTCTTTGAGTCAGGGGACTTAAAGCAGGCTTTTGTCTCCTACTCCGACTTAATAATAGTTCAACTCTCCCCAAGCTTTCTGTCATTACCCCCGTTAGTCTTCCTTATAACCTAAGAAATTCTGCACTAATTATACCTCCCCCTGCATCCTCCACGTGTAAACGCTCTCTCTTTTTTGCTTCTAGGTATAGTTTTCTTTGAAATAACTTTCCAATTGAAATTAGGTTGTTAACTAGTCTATCTGCATTCAAGCGAAGACTGCACATTTATCTTAACACTGATTCTATTAACCTTTTATTTTCCTCATCTTTTCCCAGTAGCTTTCCCCATGACTCAGAGAAAGGACCATCGGGAATTTACGTGACCCTCTTGAAACTTTATTTTCGCTACCTCGGGTGGCCCATGAACTATGATGTCTCCTTATATCACCAGTCATCCAAACGATGACGTCATTCGGACGTACACATTCGGTGGTTCACAGTCTAAAATGCTACCGTTTCATCAGAATTCAATTCTGGATCCTAAGATGCTGAGGACTTAAGTTCCTTGAACCATTTTCGTGAGATTTTGTTTCATACGCCTAAGTGATCAAAAACGAATCACCTTGACGTTTCATTATCTAATTCTGAAATGCTACTACCGTATTACCCTAATCTACCACCTGACCATTTTTTCCTAAAAAGTTTTTTTCTCCTATATTCTATTAAAAATGAAGGCTTATTGAACTCTGCCTCCATTTTTATGGTAGGAGTTTTTTTTCACTGCCTAATTTTTCTAGTTCACCATTAATTTTAAAACATCGCTTACTGTTGACATAGCAGGACAAGTTATGTATTTGTACATTTTATCTGCACACATTGTCATAACTTTATTTCGTTACAAATGTTTGCTTAGACTGTGCCTTGCCGGTGCTCACCAAATATAAATTCTAAATAAATAAATAAATAAATTCTAAATTGTCTTAACACGTATTTGTTGAAGTTTGGATAGTTTGGGTGGCGATATTTTTGTGTAAGTGGTTGCTCGTTTAATGCTGTCGCTGTAGGGATCATTGGTGTCACTGTATTCATTATACTATTATCTAGCAGGTTATCCTGAATGGGTCCAGTTTCTCTGTTAGTGTATTGGAGTTTTGGTTTTGGGTGTTGATGACCTCCTCATCTAACTGCTTTTTCAGTTGTTCATTGATTGTCGTGGGTGTATGAGGTAGAAGAACATGTTGCATGTTTGACTAAAGGAATGCTGTGTTGATTATTTCTTGTCTGTTCTGTGGTTTGACTCTGGAGTTGTCTTCACTGCATTTGTGTTAAGTTTAGACCTAGGAAGGATTTAAGGGTTTGGAAACTTTTGTTTAATTCAGGATTATTTAGTATCATTTCAGACTTGGTTTCGGAAAAAAATGTTAATTTTTGAGTTCAATCTTTTGATGGAAGCTATTTTGATGTTAAGGCCACAGAAGTTTCTAGTTTGCTTGATTGTTGGCGTTGTGTTTATAGCTTGTGGGAACTTGCGGATTATTATATTACGTCTACGTTTTGATCTATCAGTAACTTCGGAGAAAACCATATGTATGATAAACTCTATTTGTGCAAAGCTCGTGAGATTATTTGTAAATGTATTTGCGTCTAAAAGAGAAGTGATGATTGTGAATAAATAAATAAATTGTATATTTATGGCCCAGAGGGCCCCATCTGAATAGTATTCAAATTTGACTTATCTTAGATCAGAAGGTTGCCCACAGGCCAGATTTTAGATTATTTCGTCGAGTCGTAACTGTAGGCACCGATTATTGATCGAGATACCAAATGAATGGAGAAGAGCGAATTTCAGACCGAATTCAAACGATGCACTGTACTTCTGCTTTCGATGGTGCATATTCGTTTTTGCAAAGCATTGGTTTGGGATTCAGAGCCGCACATGGACCGCGACTCTGCTCGTTCCATTGTAATGTTCCAAAATCATTCACTTTCTACGTTTAGATATAAATCGACCTCGTACTGTCAAGGAAGGAGATTTTTAGCGAATTCTGCAAAAATTCCAATGTTTAATTGAAAAGTCAGTTTTCAAACACAGGTAAGCAGGTGGGGGAGGAGGGAGTGCGGTAGCTGCAGCATAAGGCTACTATCACTTAAAAATAATTCACGCGCAAGTCACTGTCCCTGCACCACACATCTGTGGAGCATACGAAGGACATCGTCAAAATCGACGGACAAACTATCGTGTGTGTGTGTGTGTCCTAATTGAAACCGCACATTCATCTCATGCATCGGCCTGGGCAGTCAGTTGCGAAGCCATCGTACAGAGACTGGCGAACCAGTGCCTGGAGCACAAACATACAGCAGAGATCACCACCTTCACTGCCCTCACTCTCCTCGTGCATTCACTCATCGCATGGGCCTATTCGGTCACATGCGCATTGATGACAGCGGAATTCACCGCAATACCGACAACACTCATACCCCATGCATACCCTCCACTGCAGCCATTCGTACCGCCACTGCCACCCCTACTACCATGAATGACATCATCCCAGCCTCTCCTGATTTCTCCTGCCCACACTGCGCCTGCAATTTCAACTCACGCATTGGCCTGATCATTCACCTGCGAATCCATCGCACGGAGGCTACCGAACCAGTGCCTGGGGCTTCGGCATACAGTCGACGCGCCCACCTCCACTGCCCTCACTGCTCCCGCATACTTATACACCGCATGGCCTATCTGGACACATGCACCTCCACGACAACCTGCGGTAAACCCTTAGAGACTAAGCCACGTCAGCGCGGACTATCTACTTTAATACAAAGACAACACCCTCACCTCAAGGTCATCGTGTGCAAAGGAACCACGTATCTTTTTGTTCTACCGGCTTGGACAGTTTGAAAACCGTTAACACTTCGCTTGTTCTGATCCTGACATTAAAGCTGCCACTGCACGTACGCAATTGCTCTTTGGAATTTTCGAGAATTTTTCTTGTGCCGAATTACCTCACAAAACGACATCAATTTGGAATATGTTTATCACTTTCGTCGACTTGATAAAACAGCCTCTGCACCAATAAATACTGACAACCGCTCAGTGAACCAAAAGTGCACAAACCCTTGAAGATCGGAAGTTATCCAGGACCTTTGACCTCTACAAACGGCAGAGTCGTTCCTGAATATTCTTCCTATCATTTGTTGTTTTTTAAAAGTGGTTTTGAACGAATGGGCGCATTTATTGCTCATATTGTTTCTATTGCGGCGGCGTTGGACTTCCGATTGAAATTCGCTCGTCTCCAAGCTTTTGATTTTTGGTCAATTATCTGTTCCCAAAGTCAGCACTCAACGAAATAAGTTGTCATTGGATCACATATTGTCTGCTTATCAGGATCAGTCTATAATTGTTTATAGACATTGTGATATTCAGGCACACGAAAATTGATATTGGAATCTTGAATAATAAGCTAACCCAGCTTCATTTGGATCCTGACTCATACGGGCTTCAGAAAACAGTCTCTCGCCAGAAAAATGTGTCTACATCAGGAAGGAACGGAGAACCACTGGCAAACTCACTTCAAAGACTGCATCATTCTTTGCTTCGTATTAACATTCGATAGTGAATTCGGTTCGGAAAAGCCCTTCTTTTTGTGCTCAGTAAACTATTCGCTTGATAATTTAAGCTGCTCGTTAAAACTAAATGCATCCTCGTAGAGATCTTGCTGGCATGGGAAACGCATATTTTCACGACACGACCACGCGAGAAAACTATTCACCGCTTCGACCAGGACTCGAAACACCAACCTCTCGATTAGCTACCGATGCTCTTGACCGCTCGGCCACGCCCAGGAAGCCAGCAGACAAAAAAATAGTATAGCCTACAAAAATAATGATCTCTTCTATCTTTGTAAACCATTTTCGATTTCATGTGACAAAAACTTTCCAGAAATACTCTCAGCAGACCGAGAAGAACCACTAAGCAGCAATATTGAAGAAAGCAGTCCACTACTGACCATTACCACAACTAAGCAAAACAGTGAAGGGCTAGCACACTGTGATGGATGCCGAGGACTCACAACCAGAGTTTTGAGATTAGAAGGAGACCTAGATCACCTATCGGAAATAATATCAGTCCTCATCAAACACAACAAAATTAACTCACCGAAGCACGATGCAAATGAGCTGAAAACCATCAGCAAGCTAGACCATAATCATCACAAGGAAACGGTAGAGGTCAATAGACGCAACAGTAAGCGAAACAAAATGAGAAAACGAATGCAGTCATTAGAACAAACCTCTGAGTCAGTTGAAATACAGATGACCAGAAAGAAAATAAGCGAGGAGGAAATTATGTCTTGCGTTTCCCCAGGTTCGGGAAATCTGGTGCACATAGAATCCGACTGCACAGAAGTAAATCAGCGATCGACGGTCTCTGAAAAGTTGAAAAACAGTAATCGTAAGGTATCTTTAATGCCACGGACGAGCGACAGCAGCATGCGCTTTACATGTCCATCGAACAACAATGAAGCAAGGCATGGTAGCCAACAAAGTAAAGGCGGAAAAGTGGTCTGCGACTTATCGACAGACCTGGATGCAACAAACCAAAATTCAGGTTTTCCGGAGGCTATTCGAGCAAACGAATTGTCAGGAGAACTCACGCTGTTTGAAAGGTCCATAGAGATGTCTGCAAGTCAACCAACCATCTCACCGATGAAGACCAATTTGAACACAGTATTAAAGACTGTAACAAAGGGCATGATTCAACATTCCATCACTGAAAGAAAGCAGGATGAAGAAACGAGTTTTTTTCCCGACAGATCATTTTGTCTGGTAGTTCAGGGAGTCTCAGAGGCTACAGGGGAAACGCCAAAAGACAGGGTAAAACAGGATCTGCTGACATTTCAAAATTTATTGAATGATACGCAAGAAACTGGTGTGACAGTCGAAATCAAAAAGATCTTTCGATTGGGGCCTCCCGTTACAAATGAAACGCATGAGGTTCGACCAAGATCATTAAAAGTCGTCTTGGGGAGCAAACAGCAGGTAGATCTTTTGCTCTCTCGAAAGTCCCGACTACGAAGAATCATCGTGGAGTTTTGTTTCAGCCGGATTACTCTCTGATCGATCGGACGAAAATGAGGACACTGGTAGCAGAATTGAAAAGGCGTCAATACGAGGAACAACAAAACTTGAAAATTGTAGACAACAAAATCGTCAAAACGGTGCGCTCGTTTTTATGTGCACATTTGGTGAAATTGACGGCAACCACGCCGGTCAAAAGCCCTACCAAATGCCTATAGATTTGAACCCAAACAGGAGACTGGATATATCTTGTGAAATATTCAGCAAAAATCGCCATGTGGAAGAAAGAACCAAAAATCGTCAGAAATCGAGGGAAGAAAACAAGATTAAAATGATGTACACAAATGTGCAGAGTCTATTGAACAAAATGGATGAAATTAAACTGGTCGTGGACCATTTACAACCTGACTTCATAGCTCTAACTGAAACATGGTTAAATGAACAAATCGCAGACACAGAAGTCCGAATAGATGGTTTTCAGCATATCCGCATTGATAGAAACGGACGTAGGGGTGGTGGAATCGCAATGTTCATACGAGAAAGCATTAACTTCATTCAGGATGGGCCCTCGCCAAATAGGATCTCGTCTTGCGAAATACTTTGTTGCAAACTGCAAGTCCCAAATCAACCAGACCTCCATATTACCGTGGTATATCGATCCCCAGGACAGCGTATGGACACGGACGAAGCACTCCTTACAGAGGTAAAGCAAATCTGCCGTAGCAAACACTTATCCATACTTGGAGATTTCAACGCTCCCGATATCGATTGGGTGTCAATGTACTGCTCGCGATCGGAAAATTCATTCGAACAGAAATTACTTCAGTTAGTAAATGACGAGTTTATTACCCAACATTTACAAAATGGATAGGTGGTTCCGAAATGGGCAGCAGTCAAGTTGTTTGGATCTAGTCATAAGTATTAATGACAATTGCATCCTTGCATTAAGTTTTTACGTGCCACTTGGATGAAGTGATCATTGTGTTCTTGCGTTGGAGTACAGTCATTTTTCTGTACCCAAACGTCAAGCAGTTAGGGAGAGAAATGTATGGAAAGGGGATTATCCCAAACTGAAAGAATTACTAAATGGGATAGACTGGAGCCCTGCACTTGTACCTGACCCAAACGCTGCCTGGTTTTTCATTATTAAATTGATTCAGCAGTTGGTAGAGAAATTCTGCCCACTTAAAAGGCGATCGTGCGTCTCCCGACCCGAGTGGGTGACATCGGAAATAAAACGAAATCTCAAGAAGAAAAGAAGACTTTGGAGAACATATGCCACATATCAACAACCGACACATTTTTCCGCTTTTAAGAAACAACGAAATCGGTGTCGGAAGCTTCTGAGAAAAGAAAGATCAGCCTTTGAGTCAGAAATAGTCAATGACATACCAAGAAATTTGAAAAGGTTTTATGCTGATAAGACCAGCCTCTTTTCCAATTTCTTTATATCCGTGTATACCGAGGAACCACCTTTTGACGAGGACCAATACTACAGTACTGCCACATCTAAACATTATTTCCCTGATACATTCATCTTCATTCTGTATAGCTGTTTTTACTTCATTTTGCTATTTCTAAACCTTGGAAAACAGGTTTTTTTTACTTAAAACAAACTCGTCATTTCAACACTGCTATTTAAGCAAACAAACAAACCAAAGCTTAAGTGTTTAATGAAAAGAGGAGTTTGTTTTAGGTTTTTTCCTGTGTTCTAAGGATTTGACGGCGCCAAGCAGTGCCAAATCAATAAACCTATTTATCTACAAACAAAATCAGCACGGTGTCGTTCCCAATGGACACAGTAAGAAATACTCTGAAACAGCTACAGCCCACTAAATCACCTGGCCTAGATGGTATTTCCGCAAAAGTTATCAATGAACTCACAGACCAGCTGCCCTCTCCGCTCTCCAAGATATTTGAAAGTTCGATGGAGGCGGGGGCTCTGCCTACCGAGCGGAAGATAGCCAATATAACCCCCATCTATAAAGGAGGAGAGAGGACACCACCAAATAGTTTCTGACCAGTCAGCCTCACAAGTATATGTTGCAAAATGATGGAGAAGATAATGAAAACGGAACTGATGAGGCATCTTGAAGAGAATAACTTGCTTAGTTCATATCAACATGGATTTTGAAGTGGCCGATCCTGCCTCACAGACCTGCTCACATCCATGGAAAGTTGGACAAAATCATAAGAAATGGGTTTGTCAGTCGATGCGGTCTACATTGACTTTAGCAAAGCCTTGGACAGGGTTCCACACAAACGTCTGATCTTTAAGCTCCGTCAAATGGGTGTGTCTGGCCGACTTTCTCACAGACAGGCGCCACCGTGTCTGTATTGGAGATGCCAAGTCTTACCTGGAAACCGTTCACAGTGGAGTTCCGTAGAGCAGCGTTCTGGGTCCCATTTTGTTTCTGATATACGTGAACGACTGTTTGCATTGTCTGACATGCGAGAAGGTAATGTTCGCTGACGATCTAAAGTTATGGAACTCGATTGAAAAACCGGAGGATAAGCAGAACTAACAACAAAACTTAGATCGCTTGCAAACATGGTGTGATGAGTGGCTGCTGAACCTTAATCTTAAAAAATGCCAAATAATCCGACTGCGGTCAAGTTCCAGAAGGATGATTAGGTTTGAATACCAGTACTTCATCAGTGGTCACCAACTACAGGAGGTAAATATTCTAAAGGGCTTGGGTGTAGGGATAAAACCAACTCTTAAACCATCATCGCACTGTGCGAATATCGCAAAAAAACTGTGAATCTTAGGCGCAATCAGGAGGTGCTTCGTTAATTTTGACGGAGAGATTTTTGGGCGCGTGTTTGGAACATTTATCCGGCCGGTTTTGGAATATTGCGTTCAGGCGTGGCGCCCTTGTACGAAACATGACCACGCTCTGCTGGAGAAAGTTCAACGGAGGGCAACAAAACTAGTCAGCGGATTGGAATGGCTACCCTATGAGGGTCACCTAGAAAGACTTAAACTTTTTCCTCTATCTTAAAGGCAATACAGAGGGGATATGATCTTAGTCTTCAAACTGGTCAGAGGAGTTGATTGTGCTCTTCAGATGGCCAACTTTTTGAATTGGCGAACATGACAAGTCTCCGAGGACACCCATACAAACTGAAAAGAAAACACGCCAAACTTGAAGTGGGGGCAACTTCTTTTCCCAACGGGTGATTGAAGAATGGAACAAACTGCCAGCTTCAGTTGTTCAGGCTGAAAGCGTTGAAATGTTTAAAAGAAGACTTGATGCATTTTTACTTGATGGACATATATTGAGTCGACAGCAATGACCGATATGCTAAAACGACTATCGCAATGTAACATTTGCTTGATTTGCTAGCGTCTATCTGTAAATAGGGTTTTCAAAGGCTCTGCCTATTTTCCTTATATAAACTGAATTATACTGAATTATAATATACCTAATAAAATCACGGCATCCTAGAAACCGTGGCTTGGAAGGCTGCCAATCTGACGCTCACACGAGACCACGTCGTCGGCCCAGTGTATGTGCTGTGTGTGTCGAGTGGCTGACCAGTTGACTGGGAGCCAGACAGTGATGGCTCCTCCATATCCCCTGAGTAAGTTAATCCTGGTGTGTGCGTTATGGGGTCCAGGTCGTGCTGTGGCACGTTAAGACGGGTACGTCGAACAGTCAACCAATGCGCCCACTCCCACATCAGGCAACTGACCGACTCGGATGGTGGTCTGATTGTGGGGGTGAGGGGAGAGAGCGAAGTCAACAGCTCAGTGCATTTTGCTCACTATAAGCAATCTGACGCGCTTAAAATTATCATGGTGCGCTAAAAGCCGTGACTTGGAAGGTTGCCAACTGACGGGAACACTCGGACCACGTGGTCAGCCAAACGTGTGTTTTGCGTGTAGTGGCTGACTGGTGGACTGAGAGTCAGGCTGCAATGGCTCCTTTTTAATGTGGCCATTATGGCACTCCCACTTCGTGGGATGCGAGCCAGGTGTGGTGGTACGCCGAGGGGCGGCTCCGGCCGCGCCAGTCACCTGTGCCCTCTTCCACCTCCGCTTTCCTTGTCTCTGTCATGACACCAGGCTTAATTGGGGGAGGAGGAGAGAGTGCGGTAACGATAAGCGCCGCGGTTGGAAGGTTGCCAACTGAAAATTACACCCAGACCTCGCATTTAGTCCAATGTGTGTTTTGTGGAGTGGCTGACTGGTGGTCTGAGAGTCAGGCTGCGATGGCTCCTTCGTAACGTGATCTCTGGCTATCTCACACATTTGAGATGTAAGCCGTTCAACCCCCTGTGTTGTAAAATTCTGGTGCTCGTGTTTGGGGGGCCAGGTCATGTACGTAGTACACATAGACGAGGTCATCAGCAGCTGCACCCACTTCCGCATCAGAAAACTGACCGGCTCGGACAGTGGTTTGACTGTGAGGGTGGGGAAGAGAGTGACGTCGACGGCTCAGCGCATGTTTCTCACTATGAACAACCTGACGCGCATGAAACTATCACAGTGAACTAAAAGCCGTGGCTTGGAAGGTTGCCAACTGACGGGACAACTCGGGCCACGTGGTCAGCCCAATTGTGTTTTGTGTGTAGTGGCTGACTGGCGGCCTGAGAGTCAGGCTGCAATGGCTCCTTCTTAATGTGGCCATTATGGCACTCCCACTACGTGGGATCCAAGCCAGGTGTGGTGGTACGCCGAGGGGTGGCTCCAGCCGTGCCAGCCGCCTGCGCCTTCTCCCATCTCCGGTCTTCTTGACTGTGCCATGAGACTGGGCTCAGATGGTGGAGGAGGAGAGAGTTTGGTAGCTGCAGCGCAAGGTTAATATTACTTAAAACTCATTCATTCACAAGTCACCGTTCCTGAGCCAACCTTCTGTGGAGCATACGGTGGACATCGTGGAAATCGACGGTCGAACTATCGTGTGCGTGGCCCCCTGTACGGGCCACGTGTTAGATGCCTTGGACCAACACGGGGGCCGCATCAGGGCAAAGCCGGCGTTATTCGGGTTGCACTCCAATACAAAATGCCGAACATGGGGGTTTGGTGGCACGTCTAGAGGCGGCTAGGACCTAGGGTCCTCGGCCGCGCTAGTCACCTTTGCCCTCTTTCATACTCGGTCTTTTTGGCTCTGTCTTGACTCCGGGCAAAGGTAGGGGAGGAGGAGAGAGTGTGGTAGATGCTGCACAGGGCTACTGTCATTTTAAACTAAATCACGCGCAAGTCACCGTCCCTTCACCACCCTTTCGTGGAGCATACGGTGAACATCGTCGAAATTGACTGTCGAACTATCGGTGTGTGTGTCGGGGGGGGTTTATGGGTACAAGTTAGGGGAAGCACCACACAGATAGCATTTTATCGCTCCCTATGTCTCGAACCAGCGGTGAATGCTCATGTGGCAACCCTCTAACTGGTACCCAACTCTTACCTGTGGCTCTTCGAAATTGGGCTCTTCCCAGCGGACGCACCCCAGGCAACCGTCACGACCGGCAGGCTAAACCAGGTGAGGGTCTCCGGTGTTGTGTGTGCCTCCACACCCGGTATGCCTGACTTCCGCATTACCCACCTCTCCCTTCTCAAAAAGTCCTACGGTGGGAGCGACAGCAACCTCGTAGGCGGCCCAGGCTAGCTCGGGTCGCTCTCCCACAAAAACAAAACTGTGACCCAAAGTGAGGTTCGGCAGCCGTCTGGGATATCTGAACAACCTATTAAGGGACAGCACCGCTTGCCTCCTCGCGGAGGAAGGGGCTAGTAAAGGTGCCCAAAACAAATGCTGGGTCTCACGTCTTCTGTAGCCAGCCACGGCTCGCAGATCACAAAATAAGCAGTTATAAAACTCAAACAAACAACAATCCCCCCGTCCACATCCCCTCACCATACCCTCCAGGCTGCTCGGGTGAGTCCACTCACACTAGCAGTCTGGAATGTTCGTTCCCTTTTAGACAATCCTAAGAGCAACCGGCCGGAATGGAGGGCGGCGCTTGTCACTCAGGAACTGGCGCGCTACAAGTTGGACATTTCTGATCTCAGCGAGACCAGATTCTCTGAGCAGGGTCAGCTGGATCAGGTGGGTGCCAGCTAGACCTTCTTCTGAAGTGGCCGGTCTAAGGCAGATCGACGCGATGCTGATGTCACCTCTGCCATCCAGCGGGACATCGTGGGACGTCTGCCCTGTCTGCCGAAGGGTGTCAATTATCGCACACCCTCACCTCCTGCCATTCTTACCGCCACTGCCACCCCCACTACCATGAATGACATCCCCCAGCCTCTCCCGATTTCTCCTGCCCACACTGCGCCCGCAAAATATTGCGATGGTCTTCCGGCATCACTGAATTGCCAATTTTGGTGTGCCAACCACCCTTACCACTGACCGCGAAAGTCAGTTTCAATCTAGTCTCTTCCGGAGTTCACTTAACTTCTCGGGCATACGCACATCACGGCAATGGCATATCACCCTGCTTCTAATGGCCTCGTAGAACGCCTGCATCGTCAACTGAAGACATCACCGATGTTTCACTCAGACACAACTGCGTGGAGTGACAACCTGCCCCTCGTCCTTTTGGGTATTCGATCAGCTGTCAAAGAGGACATTCAATGTACTACGGTCGAACTTGTATACGGTACACCTCTCCGCCTGCCCGGTGAATTTGTGCAGTCTTCCACCGTATACTATAGCTTTTCGAATGCTTTCGTCCAACAATTGAAACAACGCATGGCTCAAACGCGTCCAACTCTAACTCGCCTGACATCCAAACGCGTTTTTGTGCAAGAAGATCTTAAATTGGCTCCTTTCGTCTTCGTCAGGCACGACGCAGTTTGCAAGCCTCTTTGTTTTCCTAATGATGACCCTTACAAAGTGCTACAGCGAATGGACAAGTATTACGTCATACAGAAGGCTGACAAGACTGACACAGTCTCCATCGACAGACTCAAGCCAGCTTATCTTGAGTGCATCCTACCGCCCGTTGCTCCATCCAATTCCTCCGCACAATCACCACCCATTCCACCTATGTTTGTCCCTTCCACTCAACCTTCACACTCGACCACCATACCCACACGTTTTGCTACTCCTTCTTCACCACAACGCATTTCCTCTCGTTCTGGTAGACATATCCAAATTTCTGCCAATCTGAAGGGCTTTGTCGTATAATGTTTTGCCTTTTTTCATCGAGCATTTTTTGTACAACAAATGCTCTGGTGGGAGAGTTGTGTAGGTATTTGTACAATTTACATCTTTGTATCTTTCTTATTCACCTGAATCTTTATGTACGCTTGTTTTATTGTGCTAAATAAACACAACAGCCAGCTTCAACCCGCATGTTGGACGTCTTCTGTTTTTTCTGCTGCGTGTCACCACTGCTCTCTTGATTGTACTGATCTCTCTTAATTACTTGCAGTCAATTGCAACGATCGATCTTCATTTCTCGATTGCATTCTACTGATCACCGTCTTAATTGAACTCCTGCCTTTGCTCTTTATCCTTGATGCATAGCTTTCTGGATCTAGTTCAGAATTCCTTACAATCCTCAAAAAACTTGCTATCTAGAAGCTGCGTTTTTCGTGAGTCTGCAATCCTCTGACATTTTAATCGTCCTTTTTTCGTTTGTAGTTTAGACACAATTCCCCACTTAGCGTTAATTTATTTTGTACATCGTGGTTCTAAACAGTTTTGATCTTCGTCTACACTACAAGGATGACTGAAAAAAAGCATGATTTTTCCAGAAAAGGACGGAGTGCTCAGCTGAAAAGGGAAATGTACAAAGGATGACTTAATATAAAGAGGGCAACGACTGCCACTTTTTTTCACCGCGGTCTTCTAAGTATTTCTCGAAAACGGTTTCTTCACCGATTATTCGAAATTTTTTTATTATAATACCAGTTTTAAAATTTGGTTACCGATGTGACATTCATAATTATAGCGGAGTTTATAAAATGCCGTCTCTTGCTAAACTCTTCGAATACCTAATTGCAAAACAAATCACGGATTTTTGCATAAGTAATCAAATTCCAAACTCCTCTTAACATGGCCTTTTACCAAACTGCTATTTAGAAACCTGCCACATGTCTCTTCTAAATCAACTAACCTCTCTTCGTAATGAGCATCTTTCTGTAGTAGTTATCTATGTTGATCTTAGTAAGGCGTTCGATAGAGTCCCTCATAGACGACTTCTAGCTAAACTAGAAGCTTAAGAATTTCTTCGTTCCCTTACTGACTTTATTAGATCATGCCTATCTGATCGAAAACAAAAGGTTTTAGTGGGGTCCTCATACTCAAGTGCTACCCCGATTGGGAGTGGTGTCCTTCCAGGTATTTTAGTAGGTCCTTTGTTGTTCTTACTTTACATAAATGATATTTCGTCGATAGTTAAACATTCTCACTCGAATATTTATGCCGATGACCTCAAATGCGTTTATTCCTTCTCTATCTCTACGACTGGAAGCAGGCTTTTGTCTCCTTTTCCGACTAAATAAGAGCTCAACTATCCCCAAGCTTTCTGTCATTACCCCAGTTAGTCTTCCTTATAACCTAAGACATTCTGCACTTATTATACTTCCCTCTGCATTCTCCATGTGTAAACGCTCTCTATTCTTTGCTTCTATGTATAGCTTTATTTGGAATAATTTGCCAATTTCAATAAGTTCGTTAACTAGTCTATCTGCTTTCAAGCGAGGACTGCACATTTATCTTAACACTGATTCTATTAACCTTTTATTTTCTTCATCTTTTCCGAGCAGTTTACTCTCTGACTCGGAGAAAGGACCATAGGGAATTTACGTGACCCTCTTTAGAATTTAGAATTTATATTTGGTAAGCACCGGCAAGGCACTGTCTAAGCAAACATTAGTAACGAAATAAAGTTATGACAATGTGTGCAGATAAAATGTACAAATACATAACTTGTCCTGCTATGTCAACAGTTAGCGATGTTTTAAAATTAACGGTGAACTAGAAAAAATAGGCAGTGAATATAAACTCCTACCATTAAAATGGGGGCAGAGTTCGATAGGGCTTCATTTTTGAAAAGAAGGTAGAAAAAAAAACTGCTAAGGAAAAAATGTTTGGGTGGTAGATTATGGTAATACTGTAGTAGCATTTCAGAATGAGATAATGAAACGTCGAGGTGATTCGTTCTTGATCACTTGGGCGTATGAAACAAAATCTCACGAAAATGCGTCAATGAACTTAAGTCCTCAGCATCATAGGATCCAGAATTGAATTCTGATCATGGTTAGTATCCAAAGAAACGGTAGCATTTTAGACTGTGGACCAACGAATGTGTACGTCTGAATGACGTCATCGTTTGGATGACTGGTGATATAAGGAGACATCATAGTTCATGGGGGACTCGAGGTAGTGACAATATAGTTTCAAGAGGGTCACGTAAATTCCCGATGGTCCTTTTTCCGAGTCAGAGAGTAAGCTGCTCGGAAAAGATGAAAAAAATAAAAGGTTAAAAATATCAGTGTTAAGATAAATGTGCAGTCTTCGCTTGAATGTAGATAGACTAGTTAACGACCTTATTTCAATTGGCAAAGTATTCCAAAGAAAATTATACCTAGAAGCAAAGAAGAGAGAGCGTTTATACGTGAAGGATGCAGGAGAAGGTGTAATTAGGGCCGAATTTCTTAGGTTATAAGGAAGACTAACGGGGGTAATGACAGAAAGCTTGGGGAGAGTTAAACTATTATTAAGTCGGAAAAGGAGACAAAACCCTGCTTCAAGTCTCCTGACCCAAAGAAATTTAAGCTTCATTAGCTGGCATCCTGTTGAGAAGGAAGTAGTTGAAAGAGTCGGAAATAGGAGTTTATTGTGAAATTTCTTTGGAAATTTTCAATTTTTGAACGGCTAGATTTCTTCATTAAACCAAAAAAAGGACAGAAAAATTCAAGAATGGGAAGTCCAAACATACGATAAAGTCTTCATTTAATTTCAGGAAGGTAGAAATTATAAGAAATAAAGCCGCAAATCTGAGCAGCTTTGGCCGTAATTCTATCAGCATGAGGCGAAAGATCTAATTTATTGGTGTAGCTTAAGCCCAAGTCCTTGATGGAGCAACATTCAATCATAGGGCAACCTTCAAATATAAGAGGTTGTGGCAGCCTTACAGGCCCAAAACTCATGTAGCGACACTTAGTAGGTGAGAACTCAATTAGCCATGTAGAGCTCCAGGCTGAAAGAGCGTCTAAGTCTGAATGTATTTGTTCTAGGCACCGCTCCGTCGTAGAGTTAGAGAAGGAATACACGCATTTGAGGTCATCAGCATAAATAAAAGATTCAGAATGTTAAAATATCGATGAAATATCATTTATATACAGTAAGAACAACAAAGGACCAAATACGGTACCTTGACGGACACCACTAACAATTGGGGTAGCCCTTGAGTATGAGGACCCTACTAAAACGTTTTGTTTTCGATCATTTAGGTATGATCTAATAAAGTCAGTAAGGGGACTACGAAATCCTAGCTTCTAGTTTAGCTAGAAGTCGTTTATGAGGCACTTTATCGAATGCCTTACTAAGATCAAAATAGATAACTACTGCAGATAGATGATCATTACGAAAAGGGGTTAATAGATTTAGAAAAGACAGGTGGCAGGTTTCACAAGAGCGGTCCGGTAAAAAGCCGTGTTGGGAAAAGTTGCTAATTTGATTACTTATGCAAAATTCCGTGATTTGTTAAGCAATTAGTTTTTCGAAGAGTTTAGCAAGAGAGGGCGTTTTATGAACACCACGATAATTGTGAATGTCCGAGCGGAAACCAGATTTAAAAACTGGTATTATAATATAAGTTTTCCAATAATCGGGGAAGAAACCATTTTCGAGAAATACTGAGAATAACTTGCTTAGTAAAGGTGGAAAATCCCTTAACTGTTTAATAAGTGAGTTTGGAATGTTATCAGTTCCAATCGAATGTGAATTTTTTAGGTGAGCTATATCCATTTTAATGCATGAAGGCGAGAAATTAATGGTTGTTAGAAGCGAATTCGAAAGCAGAGGAATTTTGGGAGTGGGGCTAGTTTCAGTGGTAAAGTGGTTTGCAAAAACGAAATAAACAACTCTGCTTTGCCCAAATCGTCTGTAACAATTTTTTTGTTACAGTCGAGTAAGGGCGGAGTTACATTCAGATGCTTAGCCGATGACCGAACATGAAAGATTTGAGCAACAGATTTGGATGAATTGCCATCACTTAGTGCCCGAGACTCCCTACGCTTATCTCTCGCGAGCCTAATTTTCTATGCTAATTCAAATATTTGTGCAATCCTTAAATGAACTGACAAAGAGCTTTGAGATGAATCTTTAAGTTGTTTTCGTAATTTTTAAGTCTGTTCTGGAGAAAAATGCGGAACAGTAGAAGAAGCTGTATTTGAATTAAAAAAATCTTAAACGGGATAAAAGCCTGGATTTTTTTCTGTGGGGGCTCTGCAATAGCTCACGGAAAAAGTTTGGATCGTTGATTGAGAATATGCTATGCCAATCTAGAGTGCTTACGAAATTATTTATTATTTCATGGTTTGTGTCAGCAAAGTCAAGGTTATTGCATTTAACCTCAGGCTTCGTAAGAAGGGGGACTGGAAAACACCAGTGAATTATTGCGTGATCGCTTGTGAAAAGATCATGATGAAAATTCATAAAGAGAGAGTGGACATCATTTGTAAAAATTAAATCTAAAATGTTGTCATTTCTAATAACTGATCTGACCAGTTGGGACATGTTTGAAAAGTTAATAGTATCGACCAATTTCTGATGTTTAGGCGGAGAGGAATTTGCCTGCCAGTCAATTTCTGGCAGATTGAAATTGCCTACGATTATTTTGACATCAAATTGAGTATCTTCAACTTTTTCAAATAGTTCACAGAGCTCACTTTCATTGCCAGAACAACACGGAGGATAAAGACACAGCCAATTACCACTTTTTTTACTGTGTGGGAGGATGACTCAAGCAAAGCATACACTTCCAGAAAAGGACGAAATTCTAAGCTGAAAAGGGAAATGTACAAAGGATGACTTAATATAAAGGAAGCTACCACCGCCACGTTTTTCAGCGCTGTCTTGTTGGTACAAATTGAAATTACCTTTAGCAAGCGTCGAGTCAGAAATAAGAGAGTAAGCCCAGGATTCAGTGATGCACAGCACATCTGGATCAAGCTCAAAGGCTACTGTTCTAAGCTCAGCCATCTTATTTACAACTGACCTCGCATTGAGTGAAACTAAGCTGAGCGTATTCCTGAGCGGCAGGTTACGCTCATCAGTATTTATAAAAAAGGATAATAAGATGGCGGAGACGAAAACTGAAAAGAAGAAACGAAAGTTGGGAAACAAAATTGCTCTTGCATACAATTTATCGAAATGTTAGTGTTAAGAGAACTGATATTATTGTACAACGGCATATTTGGATGAAAACCTTGGAAGGGAAGGCTATATTGTGGCGTTTGAAAGATTAAGGGGTGGAATAGAAATGAGATTTTGAGGGAAGTTAGCATAAATTGGCGGAAAACGTGCATTTGAAAAAGGAATAAAAGATTTCCGGTACTGGCAACGCATTTAGAAGGGTTGATTATTTTGGGCTTTGTCAGGACAGATTTGTGTTCAATCTCAATCTCAATTCAATTTATTGAGGGAAATAGCATAAGCTTTCCTTTGAGCAATCTCTATTTGTAACGTAAAATTAAGTGCGGTGCATACAGAGAAACCATGTGGGCTTTTCGCAAAGGCAACAAAAGGCGGTCATGCAGGACAAGTGGTGCACGACTTCGAGGGAAACAAGACAAACCCCAACGCCCGCACCGCCGCGTTCAAAACCGTCACGTCCCCTAAAGCCTCCGTTTCATTTGCTAATAATCAACGTCTCTGCGGAGCAATTCCATGGCTTTAACCACTCCGGACAGAATGAGAACCTGCTAACATCCAGTCCTCGCCCGTATCAACGCAGCTCAAATGCGACCCCTATAACGGCAACCAGCCAGTCCTATAACCTGCGCGCAAACAACCAATCTCCTTCACAATGCGGAATGTCCAGTAGCAGGAGACTCACCACGCACGGCTCATAACCCAAAGCGAAACAGATTAAGATTCATTAGGCGGCTGATATGCGCGAGCTTCGACTTCAACCATTTGGGTGGCTTCTCTTCCATTTTCGAGGCAGTTCTGATCTTGAACCGTCCAGGCTCTGCGCTGCGGGCACATTCCAAAACGCGGGCCCAATGAA
>WEDG01006361.1:0-37388 GCA_017591395.1 Schistocephalus solidus | reverse complement strand
CAAACACGCTGAAGTCCAACAGCAATCACAATTCATGTTTTCTTCTTTGGCGCCTCTTTTTCTCATTCTGCCGCCGCTACAGGCCTCTTTACCCTTCGATGGACTTAAAACACAATACCAGACCACAAGCTTAAACAGCGCCTTATCATGGCTGCATCAGCACGTGCGGCTATACCGCATACGTAAGCAAGCTTTCTTTGTCACTCAGGGGCCCTTGCGCCCAGGTTCCCCAAAAAACATACCCCTTGATGCAGCCAAACACATGACTATCACACAGGCAATCACTCTCTTATGCAGCAAACAAATATGTGAACAGCATAACACTACTGACAAGCTCCTGAACGTAGGCTTCATACAACAACATTTGTTACTTTGCTATCCACATATTTTGACTGCATTTGGCATCATAAATGATACCTCTAAATGCATGAATTTTCGACCATCGATTACAATGAGGTACACCGTATGCTAAAAGGAATGGTGGTGCATTGACTTTGACTTGGCGTGATTTAGTTTAATGTGATAGTAAACTTGCTATGCATCTACCGCACTCCATAATCATCACCGTACTAAGCTAAGCTAGATAAAGAAAGGGGCGCAGGGAGATGGTGTGTTCGTAGCTGCCCCTGGGCATTCCACCACACATGACTTAGATCGAACGGAGTGAATTTGCCATAAAGAAGGAGCCGTTGCAGCCTGCCCCTCAGTGAGCCAGTCAGCGACTACACACTTACCACACATTGACCTTACCACGTTGTTCAAGCGTTGCCTTAGGTTTGCAACCATCCAAACCACGGGTTTGAGCGCACCTTGATAGTTTTAAAGTACGTAAGGTTGTTTATGGCAAGGAAAGTGCGCTGAGCTGTCAAGCTTACTCTCTCCCTCACCAACACAAACAGACTACAGTCCACGCCAGTCAGTTGTCTGGTGAAGAAGTAGGTGCAACGGCTAACGTGTCAGCGTACTTGACTTCGCGTGCAATAGCACGACCTGGCTACTATAAACCACACACCTTGATGGACTTCATAAGCGGGGATTTTGAGGAGCCATCATCTTCTGAAACCCTGCCCACTGGTCAGCGCCTCGGCACATTGCACCTACACTGGGCCGGCGGCATGGTATGGTGTAAACGTCAGCTTTGCAGCCTTCCAAGCCATATTTTCTAGAAAACCGTGATAATTTCAGGTATGTTAAGGATTGTGTGGATGTTTTTTAATTAAAAGTCTGCGTAAGGCGCGCTGATGAATCCTAGCCTCCGGATTTTTAACAGCAGGTTTTTTTGCATGCGCATGTCTCATTATAGGTCCATGCGGAGTGTTAATGTGCTGAAGCAGTGAGAGCAGTGGAGGCGGGTGCGTCGACTGTATTTCGGAGCCCCAGGCACTGGTTCACCACCCTCCGGGCAATGGATGTGCTGGTTACCGTCCAGGCTTATACGACGGTGTAAATTATGGGCGCAGTGTGAGCAGGAGAAATCAGAAGAGGCCAGGGATTTTATTCGTGGTAACAGAGAGGGCAGTGTAGAAAATAAGGGCAGGAGCGAAGAGTGTGCGCAGGGGTGTTGGTGCTGTTGGCATTGTGGTAATTTCCACTGTCATGGATGCTTATGTGACTGAATAGGCCCAAATGACGAGTGAATACGCGAGGACATTAAAGGCAGTCGTGGTGGCGATCTCTGCTGTGTGTTTGTGCTCCAAGCACTGATTCAAGTCAAGTCAAGTCAAGTCAAGTTTATTTAGGGAAAGATAGGCAAACGCCTTTGAACTCCCTCTTTGTTACAGTATGGCTAAATAGCCTCTGGTACATCATAAAAATGTAAAAAAATTGGTTTACATAATAGCGTGCGGAAAATAAGCAGCTGTTGGCTCATCGAAAAGAGTAAACATAAATGTGTACTCGCTTATTGCGAGTAGCATGAGTACATGATATTTTTGGTGACGAGATTCTCGTGAGTGAGGCATATGCGACGAGTTTGAGCTTATAAAAATGCTATAAAAATGGTACTGTAATATAGAAAGTAGTATTTTCATATAAGAGTGTTACTCAACTGGGACGTGACTAAGAAGATCTGGAGATATTATAGTGGGCACTGCTATACTGGTCAAGGTTTTTCTTAAAAAGCTCAACGGAAGTAGCCATAACAACATCCAGAGGCAGAGCATTCCAAGCATTGACCGCTCTCTTGGAGAAGAAGAACTTTCGTGTATCCAGTCTGGCCCCAGTTACACGTAGTTTGAGTGGATGCCCTCTCAAGTTCGTGGTTGTTGCTCACTGGAAGAAGTCTCCAGGTGCGAGGCAGCAGCCCTGACCGCACATGATACGTAATGTTTGTATCAGGTCACCTCGTAGCTGCCTGTAATTCGAGGGAAAGAGTTCAAGGTTAGCTAATCGGGTTTCATAGGGTAATGAGCCCTGTCCAGTCACAAGTTTGGTTGCACGCCTTTGAACCTTTTCGACGATATTGAGGTCTTTCGCGTTCCAGGGTCTCCAAGCTTGGATAGCGAACTCCAATTGCGGCCGCACAAAAGTTCGATAGACATTGGCAAAGCAGTCTTCATCAAAGGCAGAGTAAGCCCGCTTGACAAGGTACAGGGCTGACATCGCAGACTTGGCTACCTTTGAATAATGCAGCGAGGGTTTAAGGGAGCATGATGGATTCGCAAGTGAATGACCAAACTGATGCGTGAGGTGACTGTCCTGTCTCAATATGGGCAGTTTAGCAGAGATTATCCATCGCTGTTGATGGTGATGGTGCCTGTCTGTGAGAATGTCAGCCAACCATTTGAGTAGTTTGCCAGTCACACCCATTTGACGGAGCTTAAAGATCAGACGTTTGTGTGGAACCCTGTCAAAGGCTTTGTTTAAGTCAATGTAGAACGCATTAATTGACAAACCCATTTCTAATGATTTTGTCCAAATTTCCATGCATGTGAGCAGGTTTGTGAGGCAGAATCGACCACTTCGAAATTAATGTTGATGTGAACTTAGCAAGGTATTCTCTTCAAGATGCCTCATCAGTTCCGTTTTTATTATCTTCTCCATAATTTTGCAACAGATACTTGTGAGGCTGACTGGTCGGAAAATGTTTGGTGTTGTCCTCTCTCTTCCTTTATAGATGGGGGTTATGATGGCTAGCTTCCACCCTCGGTAGGCAGAGCCCCGCCTCCATCGAACTTTCAAATATCTTGGAGAGTGGAGAAGCCAGCTGGTCTGTGAGTTCATTGAGAACTTTTGCGGATATACCATCTGAGCCAGGTGATTTAATGGGCTGTAGCTGTTTCAGAGTTTTTCTGACTGTGTCCATTGGGAACGACACCGTGCTTATTTTGTTTGTAGATGTGGCAGTACTCTAGTATCTGTCCTCGTCAAAAGGTGGTTCCTCGGTATACACGGACATAAAGAAATTGGATAAGAGGCTGGTCTTATCAGAGTTATCAGTTAACCTGTTTCCCTGATTGTCTTTAAGACAAGGAAAGCAGTTGCGATTTCGTTTTGCCTTACTAACGTAAGTATAAAACCTTTTCGAATTTCTTGGTATGTCTTTGACTATTTCTGACTCAAAGGCTGATCTTTCTTTTCTCAGAAGATTCCGACACCGATTTTGCTGTTTCTTAAAAGCGGAAAAATTTTCAAGTAGTTGCTATCTGGCATATGTTCTCCACAGTCTTCTTTTATTCTTGAGGTTCCTTTTTATTTCCGATGTCTCCCACTCTGGTCGGGAGATGCACGATCGCCTTTTAAGTGGGCAGAATTTCTCTACCAACTGCTGAATCAAGTTACTAATGAAGAACCAGGCAGAATTTGGGGCAGTTACATATGCAGGGCTCCAATCTATCCCATTCAGTAATTCTTTAATTTTGGGATAATCCCCTTTCCATACATTTCTCTACCTAATTGCCCGACGTTTGGGTACAGAAAAATGACTGTACTCCCAAGCAAGAACACAATGATCACTTCGACCTAGAGGCACGTAAGAACTTAATGCAAGGATGCAATTGTCGTCTCTACTAATGATTAGATCCAAACAGCTTGACTGATGCCCATTTCGGAACCGCGTCTTCATTGTGACATGTTGGGTAAGAAACTCGTCATTTACCAACTGTAGTAATTTCTGCTCGAATGAATTTTCTGATCGCGAGCAGTACGTTGACAACCAATCGATATCGGGAGCGTTTAAATCTCCAAGTTTAAATAAGTGTTTGCTACGGCAGATTTGCTTTAACCTCTGTGATGAGTGCTTCGTCTGTGTCCGTTCGCTGTCCTAGGAGTCGATATACCACGGCAATATGAAGGTCTGGTTGCTTTGGGACTTTCAGTTTACAACAAATTATTTTGCAAGACGAGATCCTTTTTGGCGATGGCCCATCCGGAATGAAGTCAATGCCTTCTCGTATAAACATTGCGATTCCACCACCCCTACGTCCGTTTCTATCCATGCGGATAAGCTGAAAACCGTCTAATCTGACTTCTGTGTCTGCGATTTGTTCATTTTACCATGTTTCAGTTAGAGCTATGAAGTCAGGTTCTAAATGGTCCATGACCAGTTAAATTTCATCCATTTTGTTCAATAGACTCTGCACATTTGTGTACGTCATTTTTATCTTGTTTTCTTCCCTCGATTTGTGAAGATTTTTAGTTCTTTCTTCCACATGGTGATTTTTTTTGGATATTTCAAAAGTTATATTCAGTCTCCTGTCTGGGTTCAAATCTAAAGGCATTTGGTAGGGCTTTTGACCGGCATGGTTGCCGTCAATTTCACTGGATGTTCCCGTAAAAACGAGCGCACCGTTTTGACTATTTTGTTGTCTACAATTTTCAAGTTTTGTGTCCCCTCGTATTGACGTCTTTTCAATTCTGCTACCAGTGTCCTCATTTTCATCTGATCGGTGGGAGCGTAATCCGCCTGAAAAAAACTCCACGATGATGTTTTCGTAGTCAGGACTTTCAAGAGAGCAACAGATCTACCGTAAAAGATTTCCCATTTATAATGTATCGGTGTACTCTACTCCTTAATTTTTCTAATGCTTTTGCTATATAAAAGCATGATTTTAGTGCTCAACTATCGGACCTGTCGCCAAACTCATAAATGAAATTTAACTATCCACAGTTGAGAGGATGGTATGAGTCAATCAAGATAAAAGCAATAGACTGGAAATTATGAAATTAAATCAAGCTTTTATCACTAAACATTCGAGACAACAAAGGTTCAAGCTGTTCAATGGATCAGGATGTATTGACTTAGATTAAATACCGTTTCAGAATTATTCTTGAACTTTCTGAGGAATTATGCAAAAAAATTTGAGTTCTTAGTACAGATGGAAAGTCTCTTAAATCTACGAAAATAAAGTTTAATGCTTATTTTAGGTTTTACTTTAACCTGCCACAATATCCCCTTTTATGCACAATAAGAGCATGTTTCCAGTGCTTAGATGTCGCTTATGTCAATTCTGCAATATTGAAAATCAGTCGAAATTTACTGTGTGCTGTAAGCTGTTGGGCTTGTTTGCTATTTAAACGAAGATTTACACAGTTTACTTATTTTAAAGGTAATTTTATCGACCCAAGAGAAAGTGCATGCACAAAAACTGCTTTTGGTTATTCAGTTTACACCAAATTTCAACGTGGCACTTTGGAGACTTTTGTGTCATGCTGCGTTAAACGCACAGTTTATTGGAGTCCTAATAAGCATGCGTGATTGCTCATGTTTTGTTTTCGAAAGCCTCCTCCTCTTATTGGAAAGTGCGTGCATTATATATGCTGGCAGCACATTTCGCTGAATTATTTTCGCGTCATTTGTAACACAAATTTAACAATGAATATTTTCATTGCCACTGAAGCCTACAGCATCACCCTAATCGTCATTTTGCATGGTCTGTGCCTACGTTAATCAATAATGTCACGCTAATGCATTATTAGTTCAACCGCTATTATTCTGAATTTGAAATGTCTTTATTAATACTGGATATGGTATCAATTAAAAGAGGCAAAACATCCAGTGTTATATTATAACTTCATATAATACACCAATGCATAACTTCTTCAACCGGTTATATTCTGAATTTTAAATTTCTTCCTTAATCCTGGATATTGAATCCTAGCGTATGTTAATGTTTCTGCTGTAATATCACAAAATCATTCAATTTAAAATGCAACCTTAATTAGCTTTTTGGTATTAATTCCCCATTTAACGTTTAACATTTTTATATGACTAGCCTGCATAAGGACCAGAGAGCTTACACTTTACTTAAGTCAAGTCACTTCGAAGAAACAGTTTGCATTATTGTTTTTTCTAAGCAAATGATGAAAAATCTTTTAGCAATCAGTGATTTGTGGGATAATTTACTATACAGAAAAACAAAATGACTGAATAAGTAACGGCACATTTCGTCTTAAATGACACTATTGTAAGCACATATTTCCTCCTCGCATATAAAGCTGTCGAAATTGAGCCTGGTTTTCCACTTGCCTGTGGGGCGCCCCTTATCCAACGGGAGATCAAAGAGGAAGCTGAGGGAATGAAAGTTGCTGCAACACCATACAGTTGGCCCTGGCAGGTAAGCATATTCCTTTCTTCAAAAGCAAAATAAATTTTTCTCATTATTTTTCTTTAAAACTCTCATCAGGCAAGATGATTTTAGTTTGCATGAACATCAAATAATCATATCGTCTCCTCACACATGATACCACGCTATTCAAATCAGCGTGAACAATCCGATGCCAATGTACACTGTGATTATACGATTACATTTCTTTCTGTTCTACTATGTAAGCAACGTGTTTTGGAAGGTAGCTTCAATCACAAGATTCATATCTTTAAATATCCTACAGTTTTATGGTGCAAATGAACATCTATTTTTAAAGTTAAATGGCGGTTAAAAAACTACGTAATAAATAAATGTACTCTGAGGAATTGCAGGAACGCTAGCATATGCTATGCGAATACTCTTAGGTCATGCAGACGGGCAGACTTCAGTGCCCAATAATATTGTGGAAATAGTGTCAAAACACGTCTTGTTTAAGTATACAGTTCAATTAATACCATGCATTATTAATCGATCTAACAATCATCGAAAACACGACTGCATTGTTAAATCAGTACTGCAGAATCGTAAAAGCTAGTTCAAATGTCCCATTTCGTATAAAAAACGATTTTCTGAAAGTATAAATATGGATATTATTGCGTGAAATAAGCGGTATATGGAATTTGTATTTGATTAAGTAGGCATAAACTAACGAAAATTGAAACTTATTTTTATTCCATCATAAGCATATTCAAAATATCTTTACAAAGAATTTTTTGGCTCAATCAAGGTAGGGCTATGGTCAAGAAAGATTGGACACTTTCCATACTGTGGAGGAACACTCATCAGCAACACGCTCGTTTTGACTGCGGCGCATTGTGTCAAGTTCCACTTTGGTTGCAAAAGAATTCCAGTTGGGATTGAATTTCAGGTGGTGGGGGCATCACCTCAAAATCTGCAGATAAATCTTGGTGCCCACGATTTCACAAGAGTTGTTGGCCATGAGCAGACCTTTATAGTGCAGCGTGCAATCATTCATCCAAAGTTTAGTCAAGACAATATGTTTGAGGGCACTGATCTTGCGATACTACAAATAAAAGGGCCAATAAGGAAAGGTACGTTGACGGTATTTTAGCGTTAAATATTAAAAAAATAATTTAAGCCTATATCTTTAATTTCAAGCTAATCAACTACCTCTATTTTTAAGTCAAATGAAGACCGCTTTTTATACTTTCGCCTTTTTGAATTTTTTTACCTCAAGTGGCATATGTCTCCTAAGAATTATTAGAATAATCAGCAAAGTTGGTTGTTTTGGTTAATATTTCAATGAGCATGCGGGCATTTAATGACTAATACCCTTATATTTTTACATTTACATAAATGTGAGAATTTTAAAACTCTAGCAGTAAAACGTAAGGTGAACTATTTCCGGGTAATTTTACACATAATTTATTGTATAACCTTCATTAAAAAAATTTCATTACTGCATATGTGACATTTGAAATTTGACGTTTTATCCGTTTTGTTCTTCTTCATAGCCATCGGCATGCTTCCCAATTTCACGTAAGATAATGCTTCGACTTCTTTTCCTTCTAACTTTATGAAGATTTTGCAACGCAGCCTATTTGCTTTCTATCCAGTCAAGTAAAGCTGTCACGTGGTTCCCTCTGCTATTACGCTGGTTGGGGTCAAATGTACACAGAATGGTCAAAGGATAAATTAGTTATGCCGAAAATGCTCAGAGAAGCCCAAGTCGAAATAGATTTTGATGAATACTGCATGGACAGATTTACTTATTATAAGAAAGATTTCCATTCCTGCATAAAGACACCAAACAAGGTACGCTGTGACATTTATATTATCACGGAACAAATTTATAAACACATTACTTTAAAATTTCGGTATTTTGCCTCAACGCTACTATTAACATGTCTGCACATCTCAATGACGCAATGCTTCCTGTAAACTGATCATTGCCATTGAACTTTAACAGTGGTTGTCTTTCCAATAACTCGCCCAAGTTTACTTTCAATGTAAAATGTTGAGACTAAAGTTTGAAGACATTACACAGCCAAAAGTGAGGATGGCTGTAATTTGATTACAATAAAAGTGACCAAAAAACGACACTATACACAAAAATCACATTTTTTTGTTGAGCGGCATTACAAAATACTCGGTGTAGCATAGACATAATAAAAAGAAGCATGGGGGAAGAGAACGATCAACATTATTAAAGGAGACCAAATATTAAAGTATCTTAAGAAAAAACGAAGGAAAAATCAGCCTGTATTTGTCTGTTACCCTAAAGAAATACCCAATTTACAAATAAGATTTAAAGTAAAGAAATAAGCATATGTGAACACAGAGCGCTTCTATAAACGATAAAACAATGCAATGCTTGACGTACTTCTATTATAACGCATTGTTTATTATGGCTATCCACAGTGGCAATATTTAAACGCATTTTTCGTTTACATTTAAGTGTCCATGCATTGGAGACAGTGGGGGTGGTTTATTCTGCCCAACAGAACACAGAAACAGTTGGTTTTGGTACGGAGCAATAATCAGCGGAGATGCAAATTGTTTGGGACCCTGGTCTGTTGTCAAAAGTTTCAGTTCACTTCATTCGTGGATAAGAGACTCGGCATTATCTTTTGGTTTGTAATATGTATACTGGTGTACAAATAAATTATTTGACAATAGGTGATTCCTACAATCAATGTAAAACGATAGTAAACTGTCTTTCATCTTATCACACATGGAGCTTGCGAGATATCAACTGTGATTTGATCACTTGATTTAACTATCAAATTTCATGAATATATGTTGGCAACACTGTTTAAGACGCTAAGCCAGCACTAACCTCTGAGGCTTAGTGATACATTAAAGAACTGGCTAGTTAGGTTTGTGGAAGGATAGTGGTGTCGTTTGTTAATTTTGAGTACGTCATGTTGTAACTGGGGACATTTAAAATTTTGAACACGGGCTCCTTTATTGCTTGAATTCGAGACTTAAGACTGGCAAGCAATAATTTCATTAAAACCTTGAATAAAATGTGATTGATTATGCGTAGCCATTAGGTCCTTAGTTGTGCATGCTAAAATGCTTCTAGGTTTATGCCGTGGACTGTGGTCATTGAATTGTTTCATAAAAAATTACTGAGAGCGAGCAATTTTTCAACGTTATCTTTAAAACGTGGTTCGGTCCTAAGGACGGCATTTAATGTTTGAGATCAAAATAATGCTCATAACTCTTTCATTCATATACGCATTTCAATTAGTGCAGTTCGCTTTATCTTGAAAACACCAAGTCGACAGCATCTCAAGTTTGTCATCAATAATCATAACATATAGTTTTCAATCACCGAAACCATTTTTGCTTTGTAATAAAGAACACAAGTTCAGTCGATATTTCCATTTTATACCTCAATAATATACTGCGTCAACTACTTTCTTATAACATCTAAGACATTAAGAACCAAGTAGTTTTTGAATTCAAACTAAGCAGACGCATTTAACGATTGGTTTATTCATAGCGTCATTACGTCTACCTATAATCATAACGTTATAACTGATCGAATATACCTGCGGCCATAGGTTATTTATAAAATGTAATTTTTAGGTTTAGCAAATTACCTTTGTTTCATTAAGTGCGACCGCTTGTTTTTGCAAATAAGAATAAGCGTCGCAAGGCAGTTTCACAAAAATTACAAATACATACACCTGCTACGCAAATGTGGTTACCCATAAAATGCAATAAAAGAATTACAAATTAAAACAACTGCTTTGGCAAACCCATGAAAAAATATTCGTCCAGAATTGAACACTCGACAGGCCAAATGATTTTATTTCAAATGTTTTCAACGTTTATCTTTTAGGTATGCTTTAAGTATACATTACATATATCCATACCGGCTTCAAGTTACGCGTGTAATAGAGATAACCAACCCTAGCTTAGTTCATTAGTCACATCGGTAATGGACTATTGTGCTGTTTAACGTAAATTGTTATTTTTTCAAATTCTCTTTGGTGATTTCTGTGACCACAGAGTGGATCATTATGCTTTATAACGGGGTCAAAGAACAAGCACTTGCTGACTCATCTCCAATGCTTCAATATTTTTTTTTATTTCAAAATCAAGGGTGTTTCAATCACAATTAGTTATCTCGGTCGCAATTCCATTTACTTTGAAAAGCATTAAATATTTACTTTGATTTTAATCATCTTTAAGAAAATCAAGCCTGGAGTTTCTCTCGTAGATAAACCAATCCATAGAATTTTTCCAGTAAATGTGTATGAAATCGAACGGACCTAAAAACAGAACTTCAATAAGTTATTCAGTCCATTTATTGAAGTTCATAAGTGTTGATGCACATTTGAAATTCTTTTTATATGTAAAAGTGATAATAAAAAGTGATAATAAGTGATAATAAGTGATAATAAAAATGAGAATTATTAAAATTAAAACGATTCTTCTTGGCCCCAATCAATACGGCACGCGTCAACAGTTTTTTTGTCATTTTCTATCAGTAAATACGCAACTGTGCCAGGCTGTGGTTGTAAAAACATAGAGATATGAATCATTTTCGTTTAAACAATGAAGAAAGAATGAGCATCTGTTGCTCTCTGTGTGCGCTTAGGTGATTTTGTTTTCATAGTAGATAACTTCCTGAAAGACTATCGGGTTTTATCCGACGGAAAGTCCACATTAATTTGTGTTCGAGTCTTTGTCTATTTTTTCTACTTGTGATATGATTGTCCTTGCCAGTAGAGCTTCGTCACATTAAACAGCATTATTTTGACCTCCAGATAGGAATCGGTGTTCTGTTGGAAATTAACTATTTGAAAATTAATCTCTTTATATAATTTCTGATTTTCACTTATCTTTTTAAAGTAAGATCCTTCTTTCAGTCTTAAAGCTGTTAAGAAATATACAAAATAATAGGAGGCGTGCTATATTCAAAACTGTATATTTATTATGATTCACGTCATTTCTGGAGCTCCGCCGACGTATGATTAGAGAATTTTGCAGAGAATTTGAACAATATGAACAGGTTTTTTATCTACCAAGCATGTATTCTTTTATAAAGCGTACAATTGCACATTTCAAATGTACTCAATACCAACATTTTCAGAATAAAAAGTGTAAACGGTTAAGCACACCAGTTAGGCTCACTGGCTGCTTAATACTGTCTGTTCTCACAGCGAAAAAATTTGGCGTATATGTTTCACCATTTCATTAATTAACAAGATGCAATAGATATGATACAAATTTAAAGGACTCTTTCTGAATTAAACGCTGGTTTTTTACAATTATTTTAAATGCAATTTTTTAAACTAAGCTCGCACTGAAATCTCCCCAACTGACTTATTACCAACCTCATATAAACGCCGTACCCTTTAGACATTTTCGAAGGGCTCTGCCATTGCCCTCTCCCTTTTTCGGTTTTCTCTTTTCAATCTTGTCGCCTGGTCCAGGTGGAGGAGTTGAGCAGAGAGAGCCATAGATAAAGAGCATGTCCGATTGATATATTTCTATCGAAAATTACCGTCAGTGATTCAACACGGATGAAATCATCTGATAATGGCTTTCAAACTGACGTTTGTTAGGTAGAGGGAAGGTTGTTTGATGTTAAGGGTACAGCGTTGGTAGAACTAGGGCACTCCTTTTGTCTTAGGTATATTGTGAATGCTCTGATTGCCGTCCTATAATAGTAACCAACTGTCACCCACGTGTCCTTGAAGCTGGGCTTACTCTAATCGTGCCCCCCTTAACACACTCCCTTTCCAATAGTGGAGTTAGGCTGTCATCGAAAATTCCCAAGCAGTCCTATTAAAAAACAGAATTGATTGCTTGGATATGCAAGCAGGAACTATAAAATCAACCGATGGGTGTAACGCCTTCTCCTGCCGACCACGGCTCGCTTATCCCAACATACGCCGTAGAAAATCTCAAATAAACAACAAAATCCGCCAGCCTCATCCCACTTGCATACAGTTGGGCTGCTCCAATGATTCCGCTCACAGAAGCAGCTTTGAATTCCCGTTCCTTTTTGTACAATCCGATAGACAACAAGCCGGACTGAACGTGCTGACTGACAGGTAGTACTGAGTTTCCACGGTCTCAGCAACAGTAAGGTAAATGACCTCGTTCTTCTGCGAACCTGTGCAAAAGTCTGTTTTGCTGCTTAAACAAAGCTCTTTTTGCCATCCGGTGAGGCAGTAGGCCACGAGGATACACGCTTGATCGCGGTGCTGGCAGACGTTGTACACGGATTTCGTCCATTTTCTGCTGACGATTCCAACCCTCAATTTTGATTGCTTGAAAGAGCACCGCCTCGTCATCTCCAAAATGACAATCCAAAATTTAACCACACTGAGGTACTGACGTAGTTTCAGTTCGTACTCCCTTCTATTGCGTTTCTTTTCTCAGTCAGTCGCCAAAACTGGCCTGCTTAACCGCGGAAGCACCCACAACGCACAACCAGACCAAAAGCTTAACCTGCGCTTAATCATTATAGAATCCACACCTGTAGCTATCACCCACATATCAGCAAGCCTGCTTTGTCACTCATTGTTCAGTCCGACGAGGCACCCAAAACTTAGCCCTTAATGTAACCCATCGCATGACTTAAACTCAGGCAGTCATACCTTCATGCACCAGAACAACGCGTGAAAAATTAACTGCTACTGACAAGCTCATGAACGAACCCTCTATACTGCCACAAAAACAACTAGCTATCTCACTGAAACCTTCCCAGTGTACGGAATTGCTCTTCATATCCTACTGATTTCCCCTGTAGACGTTATGAACTGAGTGTGTGGATAAAGTCGATCTCCAAAATATATTGGTGACATCAAAGTTTTCAAACACAGAAAAATGGTTAAACACTCACTGAGCCTCGATATCGGAAAACGGGAAGTCAACTGCCTTTCTTTAGTCATATGATGTCTCCGTGAATTGACTAGTTTTCTGGCAGCGAACTCTTGCGATTTGGATGGCATGCTGCGGAGTTGAGTTCGAAGCAACAAATATCATTCGGCAGAAAAGTTAATTTAGTCATCTGCAGTGCTGTTTACATTATAAGTATTCGGATAAAAAGTCGGATGTTCTTATTCATTGCCCTCTAAATCAGCCTAACAACAAATCTAGGCAGGCTCGAGCAAAGCGCGTGAGCATGACAAAGGAGCGCCGACTAGGTCGCTTTGTTAATGGCAAAGAACTAGGTGACCGGAATCCGACTCAAATGATGAGATTGACGTAGCAGCTTGTTGGTGACTATAAGTTCGAGACTTCTATCTTTCGCCAACCTTTTATCCAACGCCACTCACTTGAAACAAAGACAGTTCTCACTGTTTCTCAAGGAAGCGTGGAGGAATTGTGTGAGCTCTCTTAAAATGCCAAGCAGGTGAGAGTAGCTGATTCGCACCCCGTAAGGCACACCGACACCCCCATGTCTCGAGTTTCAGAACAGCGCATAGATCAACTAGAGCAGTTTACTTATGCAACTGAGGGCTTCACGCAGCGCAGTTATCGCTGGTGACCGGCGCAATCACAAGACAGTCGGTTGTGTTCTTCCAGTTTTCGCTATCCCGTCAACCGTCTCCAAATAGAATATGGTGGTATCACTAACAGTTCGGAGCAGCAGAGCGAGGATGTGCGCAGCCACGTACCTTCCAGTCAACTACGGACTCGGAAAACGATCACATACGGCAGGAGAGTAGACATCTGCTGAAATTTGCGTCAATATTCACTCTCTTGCTTGTATATCTGCGATCGTATCACTTGCACCGAATTCCTAGTTGATTTCTGTTCTGAGATAAGCGTGATCTCACCAACATCGACTTACCGCAAACAACACATCTCTTTGTTTCTGAAAACTGCCAACAATTCTAGCATCCAAACCTTTTGGTAGCACTACATCAAACTTGACTTGGGCATCCAACGAATTTTTAGATGGATATTCATAGATGCTGAAATTCGTTTGAAATCGCAAGGGCTGCTTTTTAAACTAATTTAAACTCTCAGACTATTTGCAGAATTTCCGAATAGGCGACAACCTAACGAACCTGCGTGCCCGCTGCCAATCCAAATCGAATCTGTGCCTCAACTCGTTTCGCGTTATCCCAATTTCTGACTGTTCTTAATACTCACTGCTCAGGCAGTTTTCACGCCTTTCCAACCCTTAATTTTAAGAGGTTGACAACACACACCCACCACATTTCCATTACTGGAACTTAAAAGCCTCGCAGACCTCGTCGTTACACTTCGGACCATTTGCAAAAAGACAAGACAGTGTTTCAACAAATTATCAGCTCATCATCTTCCGACACTCTGAAATTTAATCAAATTCATCGAAAACACATAACAATCGAGGTTAGCCAATATATTATTGACTGACCAGTATATTAAACTTTGGCATGTCCTTGAACATGTTTCCTGAATACAATTTTGCACTGTGGTCTGCCCGGCTGCATGAGCTCACAACATCGGGCTAACCACCAAAAGCACCGTGTTCGCATATAGAAAAGCAACTAGTGTAATCGTATAATTACATTGTAAATTGACATCGGATTTCTCATGCTGCCTAGAAATGCGTGGTGTCATGTGTTAAGATAAGGTATGATTAGTTTGAGCTTTACTTATAAAAAAAGATCGAAAAAGATTTTTAATCGCATTTTCACATTGTAAATTGACATCGGATAATTCACGCTAGTGAGAACAGCGCCACGTCATGCAAAAAAATATTTATGATTATTTTGAGCTCTAAAGATATATGATGAGAGTTTCACATTACCATTATTAGAAATGGTAGCCAATAAGAACTAGAAAATAACGTGGCGTACATCACGTCGATAGTGCTGTGTTGACGGCAGACTCTACATTGATTTCCCTGAATATGTCTTGTTCCAGGTGTCCGTTAAGGCGATTGACGAGAATATGTGTTAACAATAATCATGCGGTTTCAGTGAAATAATAAGAGAGGTGACACTGGCAATCGGATAAGGCTCTTGATCACCCCATCACTTCCATCTGATTCATGAGTGATTCTACTGCTACAATTACGTTCACAGGTTTTGCAACAGCTCCCAACTCTGCACAATCGCTTAAATTTCCTCAACTCCAAGATAAGTTTAAATTGCGTATTATTTGAAGATATTGAGATATTTTTCCGCTCAATTATAATCTTAATTTATTAGAAGTGTACTTCTGTACACTAGCTCCCAATTTGTGGCATCAAACCGTCTGAATTCTCACGTATTCATATACCAGAAATATGACGGATGTAAAAGTAACTATCGATAAACTAGATCTCTCTGCTATCCTGCGTCTGCAAAACTTTATCGACAAATATGAACATCTATTTACGTTGCTCAACTCATTATTAGACTCAAAATCTTCTGCAAACTGCTTAAAAAGTGTTACACAAATAGAACTGATCATACACGTTGTCTCATTAGAGGTCGCAGATAGGTCCAAACGCAAGTTTAATGTCATTACCCGAAATATCCCCCACTCGGTAAACCCCACACCATCGATCCAACAACTCATACACTCGTGTGGGCTAAAAAATCGCATAGCTTCCACCAAAAGGCTTAACTTAAGAAGCAAAAATAAGCCAGTGTTAGTGACGTTCTATTTACAAACCGAAGCTGACCTAGTTCTAAAAAACCCTGAAGTAAACCGAACTCTGCTCACCCGAAAAGCCTTCATAGGTCCAGACCTCACACCTATGCAAAGACGTGAACTTTAGACCAAAGCCACACAGCTCACACCAGATGTTAATCAAACCGTCTCCTCAGTGGAACCCCAAGCAGGCACTTCCAACGCTGCCAACTATAATGCAAAGCGTACAAGCCTGTTTAATCAAAATGATAAACATTGTGTTTCCTTAGCCAAACCTTTGGCAAGTTTATCTAATTTTTATTCTGACACTCATAATACCAATCGAATAACTGCTTCAGCAGTTAGGAGAGGAGGTCAGAATCAAACAAAACGAGCACCTCAAAATGCTAAAACCTCCCTGGAACAGCTTGATGACACAAATTCTGGATCCAGTCATGTCGCAATATTAGATAGTAATATAAATGTTACTACGAATCTGCCAACTGAACAACCATTAACAGAAAATGTCGACCCAGCAAATAATACAAATCCTATAACGTGCGTGTCAATCCCTTCAAGCTTAAAAGATAACCCAATTTGTCTCCCAGTTAGTATTCCAATGCAAAAAGCTTTATTGAGCACACCGTTACTACCAAAAAGCCAAAAAAAAATGTCAACCCAAGTAATATAAGTGCTCCAATTTCTACAAACTCTCATAAGACACGAATAACCTCTCATAATAACACCTCAACTCCCTCAAATCCAAATGCATGGCATAGGAGTAAACCAACGCATGCTAACCGTTCAAACATAGTAACAACTTATGGCAACCAAAGCAGTTACCTAGGCCGGCAAACCTTCCCGACAATAACCCCAGGTATCTACAATAACCGCCCAGTAAATCCTTTCCCCCATATGGGGCATAACCCCTACACACAACCCATACACTTTAACCCATGCACTCAAATCCCACCACCCTCTCAACACATACACTCTTACCCATTTCCTCATCTCTCACCATACACATCACCATACCTTCCAAAAGTTACACACTTCCCTTCTATTAGCCCATCGCAAAATCAAAACAGTTTTAGAAATCAGTTTTTTCACAAAAGCTGGGCTCTTCCCTATCCGACATCCTAAGTATCGCCCTTATTAATGCGAGATCGATAGTACATAAAATACCACAACTTAAGACATTCGTTGAAGCCTATAATCCCGATATAATTTGTTTAACGGAAACATGGGTTAATGAATTAACATCGAATGCTTCGCTATCTGTCCCAAACTACAATTTCTATCGACAAGACCGCATTAATAAACGAGGCGGTGGCTGTATGATATACATCAAAACTACCATTGAACAAAGTGGTTTCGAGGTTTCACACGACACTTTTCCTGGCGAAGCATGCTTTGCCACAGTAAAATCCCTATCGCACAAAAATATACTTATTGGTTGTCTATACACTCCTCCACACAGCTCACACCAGATGTATATCAAACCTTCTCCTCAGTGGAACCCCAAGCAGGCAAAATATAATGCAGAGCGTATAAGTCAGTTAGAGCAAAATAATAAGCAAAGTGTCTCCTAAGCCAAACCTTTGGCAAGTTTATCTAATGGTTTTTCAGACACTCATAATACTAATCGAAAAACTGCTTCAGCAGTTAGGAGAGGATGTCAGAATCAAAGGAAACGAGCACCTCAAAATGCTATAACCTCTCTGGAACAGCTTGATGACACAAATTCTGGATCCAGTCATGTCACACTATTAGATAGTAATATATGTGTTACTACTACTCCGCCAACTGAACCAATAGTAACAGAAATTGTCGACCCAGCAACTCACACAAATCCTATGACGTACGTGTCAATCCCTTCAAGCTCAAAAGATAACCCAATTTGTCTCTCAGTTAACATTCCTATCCAAAAAAATTTATTGAGCACACCATTACTACTTAAAAGCCAAAAAATGTCAACCGAACAAATATGAGTTCTCCAAACTCTGCAAACTCTCATAAGACACGAATAAGCTCTTATAAAAACACCTCAACTCCTTCAAATCTAAATGCATGGTATAGGAGTAAACCAACGCACGCTAACCTTTCAAACATAGTAGCAACTAATCGCAACCAAACCAGTTACCCAGGTCGACAAAACTTCCCAACAATAACTCCAGGTATTTACAATAACCGCCCAGTTAATCCGCCCTCCATATGGGGCATAAACTCTTCAACCAACCCATGCTCTCTAACACCTACACACAACCCATACACTTTAACCCATGCACTCAAATCCCACCACACACTCAACAAATACACTTTTACCCATTCACATCACCATACCATCCAACAGTTACACACTTCCCTTCTATTAGCCCATCGCACAGTCAAAACAGTTTTAGAAATCAGTTTTTTCACAACAGCTGGCCTCTTCCCTATCCGACATCCTAAGTATCGCCCTTATTAATGCGAGATCGATAGTACATAAAATACCACAACTTAGGACATTCGTTGAAGCCTATAATCCCGATAAAGTTTGTTTAAAGGAAACATGGGTAAATAAATTAATAAACGAGGCGGTGGCTGTATGATATACATCAAAACTACCATTGAACAAAGTGGTTTCGATGTTTAACACGAAACTTTCCCTGGCGAAGCATGCTTTGCCACAGTAAAATCCCTGTCGCACAAAAATATACTTATCGGATGTCTCTAGACTCCTCCAGAATGTAGTAATGACGACAATGGCCTAACCAATCTAATATCTATAGACACCATATTAGATATTCAAATTGAATATAAAATAATTGCAGGCGATCTAAACCGTCCTGAAATAAACTGGGCTAAACTATCAGCTCCCACCAGACATGATGAACTGCTATCATCAATTGCGTTCCATAACTGGACACAAATAATCAATAAACCGACCCGAGGGAACAACATACTAGACATTATTCTCACAAATGATATCTGGTCCCTACATACGCATTGCGACAGCATACCCTTTGAAAGTGATCATAAGGCACTAATAACAATGCTCCCTCGTAACATAAAAGAAACATCCGATTCTAATTCCAAAAATCCAAAAAAACTCGACATTGACTATATGAACAGCTTTGTAAGGTCACTGGACTGGAGTTCATTTTTTCTAACGACATCCGCGACGGAAGCTGTAAACCTTTTCTACTCTACCCTTTTTATAATTCGGGATACCTTTATAGATGCAAGATTACCGTATAAGTCACAAATTCCTAACTTCCTTTCCAAGAGACTAAAAAAACTAAAAAAACAACTTCATGATCCCTCAGTTAGTTATTTATCCACACTCAGAAGAATTAGAAAAATTAATGATCTAGGTGAAAAAAATGGAAGCAAACAAAAACATAGCAGCCGAACGCCGGGCCATAGAGTCCTCCGAAAAAACAACCCAGTTCTTTCGGAAACAAATGAACACTAATCGAAAACCAGGTCCCTAACTCATAATTGATGACTCAGGACAAGTAATAACGGACGATAAACAAAAAGCAAATTTATTCAATAAGTTATTTCTCAGCCAACTATTCAGTTGAGGAGGAACCGATACCCCAACCAACAGACATGACAGTATTTACCCTCAATGAGATCTCTTTTAGCGAAGAAACCGTCAAAAAAGTTATCAGAAAACTGTCTAATTCCACCTTTTATGGAACGTATAAAATCCCACCTTGCATACTGAAGCATATGATATTTGCTCCAATACTGATGTCTAGTCAATTCTCCTTACTCCAATCGAAGGGTATGTATCCAGAAATCTGGAAATACTTTAGCATTACACCAATCTTTAAAAACGGGATACACAAAGCTATCGTTGTGTTCACCAAACAGCGGTTATAGCAAAAATCCTAGAAAAACTAATTTCGAACCAAATGCTCAATTATCTAAAAAAACACTAACCTCATACCTTCCTCTCAACACGCTTTCTTACCTAAAAAGTCATGTCAGTCCTGCCATCTCACCTTTCTTGAATTCGTTTCAAGTAACAGACATGACGGAAAACACGGTAGCTACGATATACTTTGACCTAAAAAAAAGTGTTCGATAAAGACCCCCCATCAAAGGCTTCTAGTGATCCTAATAAGTCATGGGATTGGGTCTCCTCTTCTCGACTTTCTAAAATCTTACCTTCAAAACCGATATCAAGTAGTACAAGTTCAAAACGTGGTCTCAGAACCATCTCATATTAGTAGTGGAGTACTGCAGGGGACTATCCGAGGTCCCCTCCTATTTCTTATATACATTCACGACTTATCCTCTATATCAACATCAGCTAAATCATTTTTATCTGCGGACGACTTAAAACTTGCATATGCAAATAACAAGCATACAGTAGCCAGTATGCATAGAACGATTGAAAATGATCTTAAAAAAACTAAGCGAATGGAGTACTCTATGGCAAATGCCATTCTCTCCAAGTAAATGTCATCTCCTGATTTTCGGTCCACAAACTCTTCCACCCATAATTTTCAATAATCAGGAAATAACCGAGACAACATCAATAAAAGACTTAGGTCTTAGATATACAAATGTTCTTGATTTATCTCCCCACGTTAAACAAATATCACCAAAAGCCACTAGACTATGCGGATACATTTGTAAAAAGTTCTCCTCACCTGCCCTAAAGACACGACTATATAAATGTCCGTTTTACCTCTCCTGGATTACTGCTCAAGTTTCTTTGGCATAATGCCATCAGATGGCCGAAAGAAACTAGAAGCCATTCAAAGATGCTTTACCAGATCCTTATCCAAATGTGATAGCATTCAAGGCGCATACATGGATCTTTACAATAGATATGGTCTTCAACCCGTCTGGATCAGAAGACTCAAAAATGATCTCACTTTTCTATTCAAAATCACACACGACCAAGATATTCTCAGAATGAATATACTAACAAATCAAAATGGCCCCCGAGACACTAGAAATTATGAAAATATTATAAGAATTCCTAAATTCAAAAACGCTCAACGCTCCAACTTCTATTCCATAGGCGAATATGAATGCCCTACTAACTCAGTATAACTATAACCAACTTCAGAATACGTATATATTACATAAATGGCGGGCTACTCTTGGTGAAAAGCTACTTTCAATTCTGAGTCCTACCGATGAGCTGCCGTATGCGCATCTAGAAGTCAAAGCAATCAAGCCCTAACAAGGTCTATCAGAAATAGTCGAACCCTACTAGAATTTAAAATAAAAATCAAACAACATCTGTTAAATAATACCAAACATCTATTTTTGAATAAGATAGGACATTTTTCAACTCAGTTCTTTAACACAGAATTCGAGCCGAAAGGGCTCTGATAACGCCAACTTCGGGAATCACGCGTTTTACAACGTGGTGGTTACTATCGGCAAAGTTACTTCAATTCTGAGTCCTCCCGATGAGCTGCCGTATGTGCATATAGAAGTAAAGCAAATCCAAACGTACTTTGCAGCGATAGCCATTTCAGGCCAGAAGCTCCCACGAGTAGCTATTTGACGTCCTTTTATGAACAACTTACGACGACCTGCAATGCACATTGGGATGAAAAATTTAATCATCTGGTTATGTGGTACACCATCTGGTTATGGGCAAGTTATAGCTGGTGGTTAGTGACCTATAAGACTCATAAATACCTATCCTCTGACTATGCGCAAGGGCTCTCAATTTAATGATTTATATACCCATTATCTAAAAAGCAGCTTTATTCAATTTTCAAAACTTATTAAAAAATTTATGATAATTGTACATTTTTAAATGTTTTTGGATAGCACCTTTATTTTTATATATTAATTTTTTGATTGTAAAACAATTTGCTTAAAAACTAACCTGCAAAACTTTTTATTTTTTATCTCAGTCTGTTAGTAGTATATTTATTCCGGTTTTAACATCATTTATGCTCTACGGAATTCGAATGTGCAACGAGCCGCACGCCTAGGTTTTGATATAGCTTTATGAAACGAATGGTACCCTAATAGCAATGAAATACGATTCGAAGCTCGACCGGTCGTACGTCAATCGTAGCTGGAATTTGATTGGTTGCAAGTGCACCTCAATGACGCGTCGCTAAGGGCGCAAAAGAATGCGCGCAGCTTTATTGGCAAATCGATCGGGCACTGAGCTGTCAATCACGCGCGCGCCGTGCCACGCCATTTCCTGCGCTCTCGTGCTGCGACGCGGTCGCTTAACAGCCTGTTCCCCTGTTCTGTCAATACTGACCGTTTTTTTGCTTTTTTGCAGAATGTTTTGAGAAGTTTCTAAGAGAACACTAAAGAGACGTGCCCAGAAAGGCTTTCTGGATGATTTACGTCAAATTGCCGAGAATATGAGGGAAATGTATCTGTCCGACTCATCTTCATCGTCATGGCATCTGACCTCTTCCTCTAATTCGTCATATGACGACACGGACTCAGAGATTTCCTCTGCTGATGAGGAGATAAGTTGGTTGTCAGATATATCTGACGTGGCTGCAAACAACTCTTCAAGCACACCTACAATTTAAGAGGAACCAACGGTTCGAGAGGCCATGAGTTCATCGGCAATATGCTCGCGTATACCATTGATTCATCTGAGCAGTCTTCTGAAGATTATCAGACGGCTGACCTCGGTCCTTCCTGCAGACGCACTAACGCTGTTGGATGAAGCAAGTGATGTTTCAACGGTAACGGCAATGAGCAGTGGTGAGTACGTTCATTTACGACGTGTTAGACAGTTAACTGAGCATTTTCAAGACCCTACCAGGCGTCTAATAGGCACTATTGTTGTAACGTATTTAGCTATTTAAGCTATTTTACATTCCCAATCCCTTCTTTTCCTGTATGGTTGTAGCTCATTATGTCTGACGAGGGAATTCATACTGGACGTCCAAGAAGGAACACGAAATTTCCAAAAGATCTACATGTTTATGTCACAAACTTGCCCTCCGTCTCATCCTCATCGGTATGCAGAACAATTACCACCGTTACCGCTGTTTTAGGACAATTCATTGGGAAGCAGTGATTCAAGTAAAACACTGCCTATTGCACAGTCTCACTCCTACGCGGGTAAGCTTATACCTTAAAAAAAACAATTTTCTTAGACGGCAGCAGGCACCACCGGAAAAGGCGACGTGGTCACGGAACCAAACACCAAAGGCACTCATCAGGCAGAGCTTACCATCGATGGTACATGCAGTGCCATACACAATAATTGCGCTTTGCATGACCTGAAGGTAGAGGTGGCTGCATTGCGGCGACCTCTGGAGGTAAGTTTGGTGATATCCGCTACCCAAGCACCCCAACCGTCGTCAAAATGTCAAATATTTAAACCAATTTTGGCCCTAGATGAACTGGACGCCTTAACCGAAGACGTCGCAGAAAAATCCTGCAGGGAGCAATTGGTAGGTAGCCTGCACATTATTAACCATCTTACTAGGTAACGTATTTAGCTTCCTTTGGTGGCAATAGCGTCAGCAGTTTTGCTGATTGCATATTATATACGATCGCCTACACAAAAGAGGCCTTAAGGCTACCCTCGCGAAGAGTCTTGACGGTTATTTAAATTTTTTAACATTGTCTACAACAATTGCCTGCATTAAAAATCAAGCTGATTATGATGCTTTTATAATTAGCATTTCAAAGTCCATTGTGTACTCACGCACAGACTGAATTCACTGCTTTTAGCATTTTAGAGGGGAGATCCATTGAACCGGCGGACGGATAACCGGGTCCCTCGATACAGGATAAACCCCAGTGACTTCAATTGTGGAAAGATTTCAGACTTATTTTTGTAAACCTCAATTTTAAACACATTTTTAAACAAAATATACTTTACTTTCGTGCTCAGTCTTACGAGATTCACCTTATCATTGGTAGAAATTGTCTCATAATGAAATGGAGGTCGTTTTTAAAGCGTTTACCTAGTTGGGGGGTCTACAGAAAGAGAAAGGGTTTCCGCTGCGTGGTTTAAAAATGAGATAAGAATTTTTCGGATCCGATATGCATACGAATTAGGCGGTCATGGTAGTATCAGATTCGCGTCCGACCATTCGTAGTCAACAAAGTCTAATTAGTCGGCAGACCCCACACCGGAATCGACTGCGCTCGCATCTGATTGGAAGTACTTATCCCTTCGAATCGACCGCCGACGTTTCTACCTCTGTCAAATGAATACTCTTGAACGTCAATAACAGACTAGTCTTGACTCTAACCATTCTTACCTGATACATTCATCCCCATTCTGTAAAACTGTTTTAACTTCAAATTTTGCTATTTCTGAACCTAAGAATACAAGTTTTTTTAATTAAAACCAACTCTTCATTTCGAACACTATTTTTAAGCAAACAAACAAACCAAAGCAGAAGTGGTAAATTAAAAGAGGAGTTTGTTTTATGTTTTTTCCTGTGTTCTAAGGATTTAACGGCACCCAAGCAGTGCCAAATAAATAAACATATTTAATGCCACGGACGAGCGACAGCAGCATGCTCTTTACATGTCCATCGAACTACAATGAAGCAGGGCATGGTAGCCAGCAAAGTAATGGCGGAAAAGTGGCCTGCGACTTATCGACAGACCTGGATGCCACAAACCAAAATTCAGGTTTCCCAGGTGCTATTCGAGCAAACGCATTGTCAGGAGAACTCACGCTGTTTGAAAGGTCCGTAGAGATGTCTGCAAATCAACCAACAGATTCACCGATGAGACAAATTTTAACACAGTATTAAAGACTGTAACAAGGGGCATGATTCAACATTCCATCACTAAACGAAAGCAGGATGCAGAAACGAGTTTATCCCTGACAGATCATTTTGTCTGGTAGTTCAGGGAGTCTTAGAGGCTACTGGGGAAACGCCAAAAGAAAGGGTAAAACAGGATCTGCTGACAATTCAAAATTTATTGAATGATACGCAAGAAACTGGTGTGACAGTCGATATCAAAAAGATCTTTCGATTGGGAGCCTCTCGTTACAAATGAAACGCATGAGGTTCGACCAAGACCATTAAAAGTCGTCTTGAGAAGCAAACAGCAGGTAGATCTATTGCTCTCTCGAATGTCCCGACTACAAAAGAATCATCATGGAGTTTTTTTCAGCTGGATTACTCTCCCACCGATCGGATGAAAATGAGGACACTAGTAGCAGAATTGAAAAGACGTCAATCCGAGGGGGAACAAAACTTGAATATTGTTGACAACAAAATCGTCAAAACGGTTCGCTCGTTTTTATGGGAACATCCGGTGAAATTGACGGCAACCACGCCGGTCAAAAGCTCTACAAAATGCCTATAGATTTGAACCCAGACAGGAGACTGGATATACATTGTGAAATATCCAGCAAAAGTCGCCATGTGGAAGAAAGAACCAAGAATCTTCAGAAATCGAGGGCAGAAAACAAAATTAAAATGATGTACACAAATGTGCAGAGTCTATTGAACAAAATGGATGAAATTAAACTGATCGTGGACCATTTACAACCTGACTTCATAGCTCTAACTGAAACATGGTTAAATGAACAAATCGCAGACACAGAAGTCAGAATAGACGGTTTTCAGCCGATGCGGTCTAAATTGAATTTAGCAAAGCCTTTGACAGGGTTCCACACAAACGTCTGATCTTTAAGCTCCGTCAAATGGGTGTGACTGGCAACCTACTCGAATGGTTGGCCGACTTTCTCACACACAGTGTCAGCGTGTTCGTATGGGAGACGCCAAGTCTCACTGGGAAACCGTTCACAGTGGAGTTTCGCAGAGCAGCGTTCTGGGTCCCATTTTGTTTCTGATATACGTAAACGACTGCCTGGATTGTCTGACATGCGAGAAGGTAATGTTCGCTGACGATCTGAAGTTAAAGAACTCGATTGAAAAACCGGAGGATGCGCGGAAATTACAACAAAACTTAGATCGCTTGCAAACATGGTGTGATGAGTGGCTGCTGAACCTTAATCTTAACAAATGCCAAATAATCCGACTGCGGTCAAGTTCCAGAAGGATAATTCGGGTTTGAATACCAGTACTTTATCAGTGGTCACCAACTCCAGGAGGTAAATATTCTAAAGGACTTGGGTATATGGATAACACCAACTCTCAAACCATCGTCGCACTGTGCGAATATCGCAAAGAAAGCTATGTGTATTTTAGGCGCAATCAGGAGGTCCTTCGTTAATTTTGACGGAGAGCTTTTTGGGCACGTGTTTGGAACATTTATTCGGCCGGTGTTGGAATATTGCGTTCAGGCGTGGCACCCTTGGACGAAACATGACTACGCTCTGCTGGAGAAAGTTTAACGGAAGGCAACGAAACTAGTCAGAGGATTGGAATGTCTACCCTATGAGGGCCGCCTAGCAAGACTTAAAATTTTTCCTCTCTCTTATAGGCAATACAGAGGGGATATGATCTTAGTCTTTAAACTGGTCAGAGGAGTTGATTGTGCTCTTCAGATGGCCAACGTTTTTGAATTGGCAAACATGACAAGTCTCCGAGGTCACCAATAAAAACTGAAAATAAATCACGCCAAACTTGAAGTACGGGCCAACTTATTTTCCCAACGGGTGATTGACGAATGGAAAAAACTGCCAGCCTCAGTTGTTCAGGCTGAAAGCGTTGAAATGTTTAAAAAGAAGACTTGATACATTTTTACTTGATGAACATATATTAAGTCGACAGCAATGATCGATATACTAAATCGACTATCGCCATGTAACATTTGCTTGATTTGCTAGCGTCTACCTGGAAATAGGGTTTTGAAAGGCTCTGCCTATCTCCCTTATATAAACTGAATTATATAGCTTTATGAAACGAATGGTACTAGCTGTTTCATACAGCTAGATCAAACATAATTCAACACTTTGTTATATAATACAAATATAAAGATTGTAGGACTGCTTTAAAGTTTCTTACCGTTAAACTCTTCCTGCTCCTAATCTTCTTTCACCTTTTTCAGCAATCAGTCAACTAAGTCTAATTAGTCGGCAGACCCCACACCAGAATCGACTGCGCTCGCATCTGATTGGAAGTACTTATTCCTTCGAATCGACCACAGACGTTTCTACCTCTGTCGAATAAATATTCTCGAAAGTCAATAACAGACTAGTCTTGACTCTAACCATTCTTACCCGATACATTTATCCCCATTCTCTAAAACGTTTTTAACTTCAAATTTTGCTATTTCTGAACCTTGGAATCAGGTTTTTTACCTAAAACAAACTCTTCCTTTCGAACACTGTTTTTTTAGCAAACAAAAAAACCAAATCAAAAGTGTTTAATGAAAAGAGGAGTTTGTTTTATGTTTTTTCCTGTGTTCTAAGGATTTGACGGTGCCCAAGCAGTGCCAAATCAATAAACCTATTTATTTATTTACCTATTTATTTCCAAATCCCTAGCGCATTTATTCAATTCGTCCTTTGAATCTGGGAAACTGCTATTCGAATGGAAGGCAGCAAATATATACCCCATATGCATGAGTGGGGCTCAATCTAATGTCAACAATTATCGGCCTGTCAGCCTTACCTCAATTTGCTGTAAAATAAGGGAATTGATAATTAAGAAAGGGACCATGAAGTTCCTTGAGCAAACCGATTGCTTTTAGAGCTCCAGCATGGCTTCAGACAGAATCACTCTTGTCTTTGCAGTTTATTGCTCTCGGCAGAGCAGTGGACTCGGGCATTGGATGAAGTTCGTAGAGTTGACGTCTACACTGATTTCACGAAGACGTTTGATAGTGTCCCACACAAACGTCTAATCTAAAAATTGTCTGAAATTGGAATAAGAGGAATGCTGCTGACATGGATTGCAGATTTTCTTACAGCAAGATTTCAAACTGTCTGCATCGATTCCTCGAAGACAACACATATGTTATATGTATATTTTGAAGGGTTACAGGCATTGCCCTTGATAAACCTATTAATATAAAACTATCATTCCATGTGAACAGTCAATATAAAAATATTTGTACATTTAAAAATGTTTGAGTCAAAGCATAACATAAATTCAAATGCGTGTTTACGTCTATAGGCAAAATATTGTGGAAGAAAATTAGAAACCGAAAGATTTTAAAAGGCTGGTTTTTAGAAATCATGTTGCAAGAGTCGTCTTTTGTCAAATATTATTTTATTTTATTTAATTTTATTTATTGCCAGTTTACAGGCAAGATCAAAAAATATATACAGTAGAGGGTCAAGCTGACAGTGAAAAAAACTCCTGATCGTTGTTTCAGGTGTTTTCAGGAGAAAAAACTGCAGCTTATTAAGTAATTAAAGTTCTGGACAGGGACGCGTTAACACAGGTGCCCGGTGAATAACCTCTCCATACAGTGTTACGGATCCGGCATTCTGCACCAGCAGGTATGTCGGCGAGCGGCTGTTCGCTGTCGACTGAGAAATAAGCCGATTGAGGTCTGCAGAGCCAGCAATATTGCACTCAGCATGAAGACCGGCACAGGATTCAGAGTCCGTGCGCGCCATCAGAACCGAAGAGAGCTTCAACAGAGTCAGCACCCAAAAGTTTTGGAAGGTGTCCTGAATGTACAAAACTAGTGACAGTTCGCGTAAACAAGGGATAGCTTTGCTGAATTTTGATACTTCTAGGTAGCTTATTCCAGATTGCTATAGCGTTTACCGAAAAAAACTGCCGGTATCTAACTGTATGTGCCAAAGTAACAAATAAATAAACATCTCGATGACTGGTGCGCCGAGATTAGTCGAGGTGCCTCAGAGATGTAAGGGGGTTAAATGTACGACTGTTTACAAGTTTAAACAGTAAAAATAGTACCTTCTGTAATTTGCGAAGCCACAGCGGGTCAAGGCTTGTAAGCTCACAGCGTTGGTGGTAGGACAGGTTTCGGTGTTCTGAATAGCAAAATCTTTTTGTAAAGAAGTGCTGGACTGATTCTGTCTTCTTTCGTTCACTAGCGTGCAGAAGACTAAATAGAAACGAGCAGTATTCCAGACTAGGCCTGACATACATTTTATAGAGACTGATTCAAATTTTGACGGTTTTAAAATTTCTGAGAATAAACCCAGTAGTTTGGCGTGCTTTCGAGATAATCAGGGCGCAGTTCTCTGACAGATTAAGACTACAAGAATATAAATAAATAAATTTTATATTTAAGACCCAGAGGGCCCCATCATTGCAAACTTAATACCATGGTTTAAATAAATACAAAGTGGATAATTGCTGCACTATGTGAGCATCCATATGAACAGCAGAAATGAGTAGTATGGTAAACATATCCAATTCAAAAAGATTTGCCATTTTTAAAACAAAAGTCATCAATATTTGGCATATACGGTAAACTGGAAAATAAGCAGTAAAAAAACTCCTAGGGTTAAATCGGAGGCGGAGTTCGGCGAGCCGCCAATTTAAAAAAAATAGGAGAAAAAAACTGCTTCACTAAAAAAACTAATAGCTAAATGCAATGGGATAGTATTATGATGTTGCTGACTACGTATGAGGGTTCAGGACGCTCCTTCTCGGGTGAGAGATAATATAGCAGTCAGAGCTACTGTTTATAAACACCAGTGGAGGTGAGAGGAGCGAACTCATCGTAGACAACATGGTCGAAACGAAGACGGAACAGTAGAGGTCACGAGATCATCATCGAGATGCGACCTTGCTGACTGTACAGTCCATCATCAAAGAGGCGAAACCATCAGAACCCACCTCGATCATCAACAGAACCTGGAGACTATCGTCAGGGTTACAAATTCGGAGGTAGGTATGAAGGTTGTCAAGAGTTGGCAATGCTAGTTTAAAAGGAGGGGAAGAAAAAGTAAATGCTAAGATTTACTCTGCAGAGAATGATGGAAATATAATAAGAGACCAATATAATATCAAGGGAGCTGCCTCAAATACCAGGAGGACCCTTTTAAAAATCCAAAAGTTGCGAGTTTGGGAAGGAAACAGACAATAAGGACTTTATATCTTCTGAAGTTAACTGTTTGCGTAATTTGGTTTTGAAAATAGCTAATGTAGACGACAACCTAATTTGCAGTGGTATATTATTCCATATGAAAGCATATTTGGAGGCAAAAAACTGAGACCGGTTGGTTGTGGAGCTAAGGGGTGATAAAATGATCATGGAGGAATTACGAGTGGCATAGGGTCGATCTACCGGAGCGAGAGCGTTAATCAGTGGGAGATTTGGGCTAGAGTTAACGCGAAACAGGAAGCAGAGACCGGCTTCGAGTCTTTTTACCCACAGAAGTTTAATGTTTGCTAACTGGCATCTATCCGTATAGGAGATACTGGATCCAGGAAGAGAAAATAGTCTTCGAGTAAAAACCCTCTGAACTTTTTCAATCTTACTGCGGTCAGAGGCGTTCATCAGCCCAAATAGGGGACAGCAGTATTCGAGGATAGGAAGAACAAACATGTGGTATAGGTTTAACTTTATTTCCGGAAGGAAGAAATTATATGATATAAAACCACATATCTGTGCAGCCTTTGCAGAAATTCGATCTGCATGAGGCGATAATGCTAGATTATTTGTGTTACTTAGTCTTAAGTCTTTTATGTTTGATCGGTCTAAAAGTGTATTATTTTGAAATACTATGGGGTCCAGGAAGCTTGGCGGGGCCAAAACACATGAAACTGCTCTTGGATGGAGAAAATTCCATCTGCCAAGTACAGCTCCAACGTGAGAGCATAAGTAGATCAGTGTTGATTTTATCAACGCAACTATTGGCAGTGTCTTTATAAAATGAATAAATGCACTTGAGATCGTCAGCGTAAACGTAATTTTGTGAATTTTTGAGTAAAGTTGGAATTTCGTTAATGTACAGAATGAAGAGAAGGGGACCTAGAACCGTGCCTTGAAAAACGCCACTCGTGATTGGCTGAGGCGTCGAATAGCTATTACCTACTAAGACCTTCTGGCTGCGGTTAGACAAGTAGGAACCAATGAAGTCAAGGAGAGGAGGCCGGATGCCGAGGGCTTCCAGTTTCACTAGAAAATGTTTGTGCGGTACCATGTCAAAGGCTTTGCTCAGGTCAAAGTAGATCACAACCACTGACTGTTGCTCGTTACGAAGGGAAGTGACGAGGTTAAGAAAAACTAAGTGACACACTTCGCATGATCTCTCAGGTAGAAAACCATATTGCGAGTCGCTTAAAAGCTTATTTTCTTGGCAAAAGTCGAGAATTTGATTAAAAATAATTTTTTCAAGAGGATTTGCGAGAGCCGGGGTTTTGTGAACGCCTCGATAATTATTTACGTCCGAACGAGATCCCGACTTGAAGACAGGAAGAATAATAGATGTCTTCCATGAGTCAGGAAAGAATCCGTTTAAAAAGATAAACTGAGAATACAGGGCTAAGCAATCGGGGAAAGCTCGGCACTCTCTTAATAACTGAGTTTGGAATACCGTCAGTTCCCGAAGAGTGCGAGTTTTCCAGACGAATTATTTGCTTACGAATTAGTTCTAAGGAGAAATCAATAGTGCTGATAACATTAAATGAGGATGCCTGAAACGTCGGAACTGGTTCAGATTCCATCGTAAGATGATTTGCAAAGAACGCACTAAACAGTTCTGCCTTGTCAGAGTCTTCCAGAACGAAGTTCTTGTCTTCATTTACTAATGGAGGAATTTCATAACCTCGTTTAGAAGAGGATCGACGGTGGAACAGTTGAGCAACAGATTTTGCAGAGTTTGGCTCACTGAGTGCGCAAGATTCCCTCTGTCTGTCACGTGCAAGACGAATCTTAGAGGCTAATTCAAAAATCTCTGCGATCCTTAGATGTTCAGATAATGAACTAGTATATTGATCTTTCAACTGCTTCTTCAATTTCTTAAGTCGTGGCAAAAGAAAGTGAGGACGGAGGATTCCAAGACGTAGGGCTTGACTATTTTGGTTGGCACAAGCTCCAGGATGTTATTTGAAACGACTGACACGAAGTCACAAAGACTTGCTGCGTCCTTCATGGAGGAGAGATTCTGCCAGTCCAATGAGTCCAAAAAATTACTAATTAAGCTCATATCTGCGAGGTCAAAAGCATGATATGTACGAAAGGCACTAACCTTTTTGATGAAACAATCGGAAGGCAACAGTGAATAAGTGCATGGTCACTTTGGAAGAGACCCTGCTTAAAATCAACGAAGAGGGGAGCAATGTCGTTTGTGAAAATCAGGTCTAAAATATGCTTGTCTCTCGTTGAAGAACGGACAAGCTGAGACCAATTAGAAAAATTAATGGTATCGAGGAAAGGCTGAAATCTGGGTGGACAAGATTTTAAAAACCAATCAATTTCAGGAAAATTAAAGTCCCCAGCGATTATTTTAATGTTAAGATTGGACTTCGAAATCAATTTAAAAATTTCGCAAAGTTTTTCATCATCATCGGATGATGAATAAGGCGGGTTGTAAATACATCCGAGAATCGCCTTTGGCCGGGGCGACAGGATAATGGATGCGAAGCAGTAAGTACCATAGAATGACGTAACATCTAGATAAAAAGGGAAGTGCTTAAATTAAGATTTAAAAATAGAGAAGGCAATCACCACCACGCTTACTAATGCGGTCTTAACGGTTGAGATCGTACTGGTCTATGACAAGCAAAGCGTCGGAAATTAAGGGATGCCCAGATCCTTTATAACTCCGGGCACATTAAGATCGTGACCGTCTATGCTTAGGTGGGGTTGATGGTTGTCGCCAATAACCATAATGGAGCACTTTTGACAAGAAAGTGAAAGGCGCCATGTGCGATACCACTGAGTGAAGGCCTGAAGATCCTTTTTTAAGAGCTCAAGCACGATGTTGCGATCAACCGGTTTGTATCGATAGGCAACTTTTAAATCGTCAGCGTACATAAAGGGCCTACCATACTGAAAACAATCAGGAACATCGTTGACAAAGAGGCAAAATAGAAGCAGGCCGAGCACGCTGCCCTGAATAACTCCGCTCCTCACATGCGTAGGGTTGGAGATAACATCAGAAATTTTAACCCGTTGTGCGCGAGCATTCAAATAGGAGGATATTAAGTTCAGATGCTTGTTACCTATGCCGAAGGAGGCAAGTTTCAGCAGTAGGAGATCATGGTCAACACGATCAAAAGCCTTAGTGAAATCGAAGTAAACAATGTAAATTGCAAAACCGCTGTCTCTAGATTGTAGCACATGATCAAAGAAAGAGAGCTGACAAGTGTCACAAGACCTTTTTTCGAGAAAACCTTGCTGAACCGCATTAAGTAGGTTATTTTCTCTACGGTGAAAAAATCATCTTGTCTTTGGTCAAGGTCTCGAAGATCTTCGAAACTGCTGGTAGTGTATTTATTGGCCTAAAGTCGTCAAATGACGTAGGTCGGCCATGTTTGGGAATAGGCAGTATGTGCAATTCCTTCCATAAAATAGGGAAAGTTTCACTTTCAATAGCAAGATTAAATATCTTATACAGAAGGGACGGAAATATATCGTTTGCATCCGCCTTTAGAACGCTGACTGGGACGCCATCTGGTCCTGGACTGTAATATTGACGAAAACGCCGAATGGTTACGGTCACGTCCCAGAGGGTAAAAATTATGGTTTTGATGACATTTCCGGTCCAAACTAGGATGTAAGGAAAGGGGGCGACAGTATGTTCACTAAACGTTCTAGACAAGAAAGCATTGAAGCTATCAGCAGTCAACTTAGCGTCAGCGATTGGGTTTCCTAAGGCATCTCGAAGTACGGGGTGCTGAGTTTTTCTCTGCGCTTTTACTGTGCGCGAAAAGAGCTTCGCAATATTTAACGAAGGGTTTTCGGCAAAGTTAACCTCATCGGCTTGTGGTTTTTCGTCAGACAGCCTCTTAGCATTTTCAAAGATTTGTTGGATCAAGGGCAGGACGGAGGTGTCGTTTTTGCTAATACAAACCATGAAATGATAAATAATTTCGTAAGCAATCTAGATTGGCATAGCATATTCACAATCACCGATCCAAACTTTTTCCGTGAGCTATTGCAGAGCCTCACAGAAAAAATCCAGGCTTTTATCCCGTTTAAGATTTTAAATTCAAATACAGCTTCTTCTACTGTTCCTCATTTTCTAGAGAACAAACTTAAAAAATTACGAAAACAACTTAAAGCTTCATCTAAAAGCTCTTTGTCAGTTCATTTTTAGATTGCAAAAATATTTGAATTAGCATCGAAATTAGGCTCGCGACAGATAAGCACAGGTAGTCTCGGGCACTAAGTGATGGCAAGTCATCCAAATCTGTTGCTCATATCTGCCATGTTCGGTCATCGGCTAAGCGTCTGAATGTAACTCTGCCCTAACTCGACTGTAACAAAAATTTTGTTACAGATGATTTGGGCAAAGCAGAGTTGTTAAATTCGTTTTTTGCCAACCACTTTACCACTGAAACTAGCCCCACTCCCACAATTCCTCTGCTTTCAAATTCGCTTCTAACAACCATTAATTTCTCGCCTTCATGTATTCAAAAAAATAGCTCACCTAAAAATTCACATTCGGTTGGGACTGATAACATTCCAAACTCACTGAAGGTCATCGTGTGCAAAGGAACCACGTATCTTTTTGTTCTCCGGCTTGGACAGTTTGAAAACCGTTAACACTTCGCTTGTTCTGATCCTGACATTAAAGCTGCCACTGCAGGTACGTACTTGCTCTTTGGAATTTTCGGGAATTTTTCTTGTGCCGAATTACCTCACAAAACGACATCAAATTGGAATTTGTTTATCACTTTCGTCGACTTGATCAAACAGCCTCTACACCAATAAATACTGACAACCGCTCAGTGAACCAAAAGTGCAAAACCCCTTGAAGATCGGAAGTTATCCAGGACCTTTGACCTCTACAAACGGCTGTCATTCCTAAATATTCTTCCTTTGATTTGTTGTTTTTTAAAAGTGGTTTTGAACGAATAGGCGCATTTATTGCTCATATTGTTTCTATTGCGGCGGCGTTGGACTTCCGATTGAAATTCGCTCGTCTCCAAGCTTTTGATTTTTGGCCAATTACCTGTCCCAAAGTCAGGACTCAACGAAATAAGTTGTCATTGGATCACATATTGTCATTTTATTAGGATCAGCCTATAATTGTTTATAGACATTGTGATATTCAGGCACACGAAAATTGATATTGGAATCATAAATAATAAGCTAACTCAGCTTCATTTGGATCCTGCCTCATACGGGCTTCAGAAAACAGTCTCTCGCCAGGAAAGGTGTCCACATCAGGAAGGGAACGGAGAACCACTGGCGAACTCACTTCAAAGGCTGTATCAATCTTTGCTTCATATTAACATTGGATAGTGAATAAGGTTTGAAAAAGTACTTCTTTTTGTGCTCAGTAAACTATTCGCTTGATAATTTAAGCTGCTCGTTAAAATTAATGCATCCTCGTAGAGATCTTGCTGGCATGGGAAACGCAAATTTTTACGACCCGACCACGCGAGAAAATTATTCACCGCTTCGGCCAGGATTTGAAACACCAACCTCTCGATTAGCTACCGATGCTCTTGACCGCTCGGCCACGCCAGAAAGCCAGCAGACAAAAAAATAGTATAGCCTACAAAAATAATGATCTCTCCTATCTTTGTTAACCCTTTTCGATTTCATGTGACAAAAACTTACCAGAAATACTCAAATCACTCTCAGCAGACCGAGAAGAACCACAAAGCAGCAATATTGAAGAAAGCAGTGCACTACTGAACATTACCAAAACTAAGCTAAACAGTGAAGGGCTAGCACACTGTGATGGATGCCGAGGACTCACAACCAGAGTTTTGAGATTAGAAGGAGACCTAAATCTCCTATCGGAAATAACGTCATTCCTATTCAAAGACAACGAAATTAACTCACCGAAACACGATGCAAATGAGCTGAAAAACATCAGCAAGCTAGGCCATAATCATCGCAAGGAAACCTTACAAGTCAATAGGCACAACATTAAGCGAAACAAAAAGAGAAAAAGAACGAAGTCATTAGAAAAAAACCTCTGAAGACAAATTTGAACACAGTATTAAAAACTGTAACAAAGGGCATGATTCAACATTCCCTCACTAAATGAAAGCAGGATGAAGAAACGAGTTTTTTCCCTGACAGATCATTTTGTCTGGTAGTTCAGGGAGTCTCAGAGGCTACTGGGGAAAACGCCAAAAGAAAGGGTAAAACAGGATCTGCTGACATTTAAAATTAATTGAATGATACGCAAGAAACTGGTGTGAGAGTCGAAATCAAAAAGACCTTTAGATTGGGGCCTCTCGTTACAAATAAAACGCATGAGGTTCAACCAAGACCATAAAAAGTCGTCTTGGAGAGCAAACAGCAGGTAGATATTTTGCTCTCTCGAAAGTCCCGACTACGAAAGAATCATCGTGAAGTTTTTTTCAGCCGGATTACTCTCCCATCGATCGGATGAAAATGAGGACACTGGTAGCAGAATTGAAAAGACGTCAATACGAGGGGGAACAAAACTTGAATATTGTAGACGACAAAATCGTCAAAACGGTGCGCTCGTTTTTATGGGAACATCCGGTGAAATTTACGGCAGCCACGCTAGTCAAAAGCCCCACCAAATGCCTATAGATTTGAACCCAGACAGGAGACTGGATATATCTTGTGAAATATCCAGCAAAAATCGCCATGTGGAAAAAAGAACTAAAAATCTTCAGAAATCGAGGGAAGAAAACAAGAATTAAATGATGTACACAAATGTGCAGCGTATATTGAACAAAATGGATGAAATTAAACTAGTCGTGGACCATTTAAAACTATTTAAAAAATTATGATAATTTTACATTTTAAAATGTTTTTGGATAGCGTCTCTATTTTTATGTATAATTTTCTGATTAGTAAACAATTTGCTTTAAAGCTAAACTGCAAAACTTATTATTTTTTATCTCTGTCTGTTAGTAGTATGTTTTTTTCCGTTTTTAACATCATTTATGCTCTATGTTATTCGAATGCGCAATGAGCCGCACGTCTAGGTTTTGATATAGCTTTTATGAAAACGAATGGTACTAGCTGTTTCATACAGCTAGATCAAACATAATCAACACTATGATATATGATGCAAATATGAAGACTGTATGACTGCATTGAAAGTTTCTTACCGTTGAACTCTTCTTGCTCCTAATCTATTTTCACCTTTTTAGCAATCAGTCAACTAAGTCTAATTATTCGGCAGACCCCACACCGGAATCGACTGCGCTCGCATCTGATTGGAAGTACCTATCCCTTCGAATCGACCGCAGACGTTTCTACCTATGTCAAATGAATACCCTCGAACGTCAATAACAGACTAGTCTTGACTCTAAACATTATTTCCCTGATACATTC
>WEDG01006360.1:0-26714 GCA_017591395.1 Schistocephalus solidus | reverse complement strand
ATCACCAGCAGCTGCGCCCGCTTTCCGCATCAGACAACTGACCGGCTCGGACAGTGGTCTGATTTGTAAGTGGGGAGAGTGAGGTCGAGAGTCAGCGTATATTCCTCACTATAAAAAATCTGACGCGCTTGAAACTATCACGGTGCGCTAAAAGCCGTGGCTTGGAAGGTTGCCAACTGACGGGATAACTCGGACCGCGTGGCCAGCCCAATGTGTGTTTTTGTGTGGAGTGGCTGACTGGCGGACTGAGAGTCAGGTTGCAATGGCTCCTTCTTAATGTGGCCTTTATGGCACTCCCACCGTGGGATCTGAGCCAGGTGTGGTGGCACGCCCAGGGGCGGCTCCGGCCGCGCCATCCACCTGCGCCCTCTCCCATCTCCGGTCTTCTTGACTCTGTCTTGACACCGGACTCAGGTGGGGAGGAGGAGAGAGTGCGGTAGCTGCAGCGCAAGGCTACTATCACTTAAAACTAATTCACGCGCAAGTCACCGTCCCTGCACCACCTGGTGTGGAGCATACGGTGGACCTCGTTGAAATCGACGGTCGAACTGCCGAGTGTGTGTGTGTGCCCCCTAAACGGGCCACGTGGTAGATGCGTTGAACCAACATGGGGCCACATTAGGGCACGGCAGGCGTTATTCGGGTTGTGCTCCCATAACAAATGCCGAACATGGAGGTGTGGTGGCATGCCTATGGGGCGGCTAGGACTTAAGGGACCCGGCCGCGCCAGCCACCTGCGTCCTCTCCTGCCTCCGGTCTTCTTGACTCTGTCTTGACACCGGGCTTAGGTGGGGGAGGAGGAGAGAGTGCGGTAGATGCAGCGCAAGTCTACTATCACTTTAAACTAAATCACGCGCAAGTCACCGTCCCTGCTCCACTTTCCCATGGAGCATACGGTGGACATCGTCGGACTACGACGGTCGAACTGTCGTGCGCACACCATGTTAGTTGGCGGTGTGGCGATGTTCGTTGTGGGTCGAAGGCGCTTGAGACTTTGAGCTATTCTTCGGGCTTTTACAGCACCAACCCGGTTGGCTTTGTAGAGCCGCCTTCGTAGTCCGCAGGCTCTCCTTGTAGCGCCACTTCTGTCTTCCTTGTAGGTGTGCACTCCCATGGACGTCTCCGTAGAAGAATCATTTGGGTAAACGCTCATCATCCATATTTAAGTGGTGGCCGCTACATCGCAGTTGTAGCTGCCTCATCGTGGTGTGACCGTTAAGGATTATGTTTCCTTCTAAATCCCCTGTCCACTACTACCCGACACCATTTGAATTCACCCGGCTACTTGATCAGCGTAATCGCTAGAAATTACTCCCAATTTTTTTTTAAAGACTGTTGCTGAAATGTGACCAAGGAGCTTCCTGTGTTTGCTGCCCAAATTTCGGGCATATTCTTCCTAGCCTACGGCTCATGACAGATAGTCCACTTTTTGATAAGGATATTGCCGTTTATTGGATGCAGTTGTGACTATTGTTTTACCTGATTTATGGTGATGAGTCTTCCCTCGACCTCACTCTCTCTTCCCGTGGCCAAACTGAGTGGAGGTAGGCGCGAGAATTCAGTGGCTAGCGAATTTCCACACATGCTGGTCCCGAACTCTACTCGGAGTAGTCCTCATGGCGAGGGTTTCGAAACCCCATCAAAGAGAGGTACCACGGACAGCCCATTTATAGTGAGTGGCTGCACTTTGAATTTCATTCCCGAAACGAACCAACTTATGCCGTCAGTGAACAGTCGTCATCACCACGATCTTTGGCATGCCAGGTTCAGTCTAACAAGGATGACTAGGTGCGTCACACCGGTGAGCACTGCCAAAGGCACTACTGCAGAAACCATCGCATTCTGACCCTCTTAGGATGGAGCGGGTAAACTGGCAATCTTCCGTTCCGCATCTGCTAGCGTAGTTATACTGTGTACCGAATTTATTATAGTGAGAATTAAAGCCTTGGCTGGGCGCTCCGAAGTCTCGCTGCCCTCCTTTCGTGCACCAGTGGCCTTCCGAGTCAAGTTTACCTGAGGTGAGCTTGTGTGCAGTGGCTGACCCACCATAAGCCTTTTGTGGTTTACGACCGATCGCATAGCAGTGAGAATATTCATACACTTCTCCTGGTTGACCACGCACATCTTTAGTCTTGTAGTCCTACCATGAATCACTCGCCGACTTCACATGAAAATTGTGCTTGCATGCATTAGCCTACTGTCGCATTCCCTTTTATTTCAGTGGTCTTTCTTTAAACTCCGTGAATACCATAAAATTGTAATAAAGGGTTCAATCGCCTCAGAAGGTCTCATTTTCTGACTCATTCCAATGCCGCAGCTTGCTTTCTAGGACCCCTCAACTCTTCATTTCGCACAAAGGAATGCGTCATGCGTTCTTCAGTCGTCCCAGCAACGCCCTCTATCTGTCGCTGAAGCTCAGATTTGAACTGAATAAAGAGGACTCTATTTCGAATCATCTACGCTTGAACGTGGTATGATGATACGGCAGCCTGGCATTCATTATAGTCCCAGCTAAGCCCTTCGACAGCAGGCCATTGGCCCTGGAATTCAATCGAGTAGGAGATGAGATCAGCAATTGAGGAAGAAGAGAGACTAAGGCTCAAGTACCGTCATCCTCCTCCTGAAACGTTGTGTCCCTTGAGTTGGCCTTTTTACGGGAAATGTCGAACGTCGAGGATGCATGGGTTGTCCTGCCCTTTGGATTTGTGATGTTCTGAACCTTTACGAGCATGTCAGATTTGCACGTTTCAGTGCCAAACGCACTACGACGTATGATTTCATTCCCTCTTGACTTGCTGCGGGCTTTTGAAATCGAGCCGCCATTATTTTGCTCTCCGTTCACGTGGGTAGTTTCTTATATGCCAAACTGTTGGCCCATTTCGCTTTTTATGTATCGAATCGACTCATGTATTTACTCGAACTACACCCATGAGCTCATCTGCGCACGACGCTAGTACCGTTTCGGGTAAAGTTAAATGTGATCTAAATTTTGTGAGTCATTCACCGAATATTATTCAAAATGTCGACCTTTGCAGATTTCAGGCATTATGTAACGTTTGTCATCTTCCGGTGTTATCGGTTTTGTGTGGTGATTTTTATCCACGGCGAATGGAATAAATTTTTGTTAGAACGTTTGGAATGACATAAAGTGCATCTCCCTCTTCCTCGTTCGTCACTGAAAAGCATAATTTTATTATGGAGCAATATTTGTCAGTATTGGAAACCTTTCGGGAATCTTGAAGTGCCTTGTGCTGTCGTTGTCAGTGCAGCCAATAGGAAGGCAGGTCACGAACAATACACTTCATTTAAGCAGGAGAAATTGATTGGAGGGTGCGAAAGCGAGAGAAAAAGAGAGGTAGGGAGACATCGATGGCAATTTTCCGTATAATATACATGACCACAAACCTTGGTCGGCAGTTCCGTCTTGGAGCTGCCCTGAAGACCTACTTGGTAAATGATACTGGCGAACTTAACTTCTGAATACTTACAATTTGGTTACAAGAGAGCCGTCTTCAGCCTCTTTTTGCATTCCTAAGGCCAGAAGCACCGTCCTAAGTCTTGTCACGTGTGAGGCCTATGCATGCCGTACACATTCCTGTTACCATCGTCAGCTTTGGCACTGTAATTCGTGCAATGAAATCTCCGTTTGGCCACGTCTGGGCTGGACAGGACCGGTCGATGGGATGTGACGGGGGGAGGGCCTGACACTTCAGCGCCTTCCAGTCACGCCACCGAAAACGGAAGCAGCTCTGCCGAATTGCGCGAGAATTCGCGTTTACCTGCGAAGAATCATCTCCTGCACGCTCTCATTTCATCCGCCAGGCTCTGACGGTAAAAGAGAGTAAAGCCTGTAAGAGGTTAAAGCCGGCTGACAAAGTAAGACAGCTCATCTACGCGTGCCACACGCACGACCTGATTACAAATCCAGACGTACTCGGCTGTGGTATGGACAGCTTGCCTCTCACAGGCAGGAGAATGCATGAAGGCTTCATTAGGAAGGAATAATTGGTGCGGAGTTTCCAGAGTCGATCTCACTTTTTCTTCCCGCCTCCATGGTAAGAGAGTACTACTGGAATTAGGTGCAAGTGGCCGGCTTGAACCAGCGGCTAGGCGTACCAAAACACTCCCAAGTGCAGAATTTGCTATGGGAGGTAGAGACCCTATGCAAACCGTTAAACGTGTGCTCTGACCTAATGCAATCCACTTATTGACTCAGCACATCGGATCCTAACTCGAGGAGGCAAACAAACTGCTCGCATATTTGGACAGGAGGATGTATTAGTTTCGAAACTTTAACTAATTACCTGCATCAGTTAGGGAATAATGCCCAGTATATCAGAAACCATCCGTATGCATCCACTTTATCTCAAAGTTAATAGCGAGTAACTTTGGGTTAAATGAAAACAAAAACGAGATCTGTGAAGTGATTGGTAGAGCCGAAAATGCACATTTTTGTGTCTACTGAGTAAACTCGGTAGTACTGTAATGCTCGATGGCGTTGCGGGACAGAAAAGTCCCTTTGGGAGTTTCGGGCTCAATCTCTAGCCCTGCCAGTAACCACTTAACAGCTAGTAGCATAGACGAAGAGCCTCTCTGGTTCCCGAAAACAGTTCGCCATCCCCAAACTCAGACGGTGCACCCCCCGAGACTCAAACCCAAGACCTGCTGGCTAAAAGTCCCACGTCCTAACCATTGAGCCACGAGCTCGTTGTCCTGTTGTTTGTAAGTGAGGTTCCCAACTTGGTCTCAGTTCGGACCTCCGAGGTTGCAAAATAGAGTTGGGTATCGCCGACCTATGAGGATCAGTAGTCTAGAAATGGCAATTCCAGTCAGCATCATCTTTGTTGGTAATGCTTTTCCAAGAAAATCCAATTTTTTTGAATAAGTAAAGCCTGCCCAAGCCAATAACTGAGTAAAAGAACGCTTCAATATATTTTTTGTGTTTTGCGGCTGTTGCCGGGGCTCAAAATAATCTGGAACGTTTGGCTTACTTATGCACTTGCATTAAAGCTGGTACATGTTCTTTTACCCGTAAATAAAAAAGCCTGTCTATTTTTGCTTCCTTCTGGGCTTAGTTTTGCGATAATAAAGGCCTCCTCAGAACCGAAACACCCTGCTAATGCGCTTCCCTTAGAGTGTTTAAAGTACCAACAACATCGTCGCACGGAAGCATCTTCTCACATGAGAAAAATGGCCGTTTAATGTCAGACCTTTTCAGAGTAGCTTATGTACTATTGACCAATTCCAGGAAAATACGGAGAGGTTAGATAACAGGATTGCTTGGAGGCGTTAGTAATGCTTTTTGAAACATAGAATCCCGAGCTCTTTGAAACTCAAATTTTTAAAAAGTCGAGACTACAAACTTGCTGAAAATTAGGGTGCTCCTTTCCATCCTGCTACAGTTGAGTTAAGGGAAAAAAAACCCATCTAGGAGTGAACAAAGACTGCTCATGCATATCTTTTCATTGACAGAAAAATACGCGTTGATGCAAAATCTTTCGTTTACTTCCGCGAATTATGCATCAGAAGAAGACAATTATAGGAACACTTGAGCAAATAGGAAAGGAAAATATCGTTTGAAGTTGCAGCAAAAAGGTGTCGACAAAGGCAAGAGAGTCAGTAATGGTCGTTTCACGCTTATCAGCAGTCATCAGTTAGTCACACCTGACCGCAAATTTTGCAACGGCTGAGGATCAAACTGGCGTTCGATTGGTTAGAAGGCCAAAGCTCGAAACCACTGCGTCACGGACTAGTCGTTCTGTCGGTTACGATTGGATAAACAATGGTAGATTGACGCTCACGGGCCGCGTTACGGGACAAACTCCCCCCGTATTGCCTTAATGCTCACTCATGAGGCCTACTACCAACCGCATAGCAGAATAAAACTAACGGGAAAACTACTACCTGCTGTGCGGCTGTTGTCGGGGCTCAAAATTGGGCCCCAAGGTAGAAATGGAGGATTGTGTCCTACCAGAAATGCTTGTAGAGCGGGACTCAGTAATCGCATTACGAACATGCGTGTCCCTTTGAGCCCCGCGACTATCCTAGTTTTTTTTAACCAGACGGTGCTTAAGAGCTTTTTTAAGGTGTGTCGCACATGGATGTTAAGCATGAAGCTTGCTCACCTAAGAAATCTGATACTCAAGCAGTCAAGGTATGCGATGAGTGTACCTTTGTTTAAATGAAAAAGGTTTCGTTATAATTTTCCTGATGGGGCATTTCTATATTGAGTGCTCACGCGCTTGTTCCACCTCCTTCCAAAGCAAAACCAGAGACCAGATTAAAACTTTTTTCAGTCCATATACTTTCCTGACCGGTATTCATACCGTAATCTGCAACAGTCATGGAAACTCCCTTTTCGCCTTATTTTGAAAACACTTCTCACCATCAATCGTTTAAAAGTAACATGTTAGTGAAATATTTAGACGACTACCACGGCACCTATCCGTTTCATAAAGCATGCATTACATGTAAGAAACCTAGAATGCATTGTTTGCAATTGTATTTCATGAGTTCTCTTAGAATATTCATTTATGGTATGACCGACAAAGATATGAGAGACTGGAATGGCCATTTCTGGCTTATTAGCCGTCATCAGCCAGCCACACCCAACCCCAGGTGATGCGGCACACGAGGCTTGAACTCACGACCTGTTGGTTAGAAGTTCAACGCTCTAACACCCTGCACCACGAGCTCGTTGCCTTGCAGGTTTCGATTGGATTATTGGCTATGGTAAGTAGGCGATCACCGATCGGTTACAGGACTCACCCGTCCCCTTGTGCCCTGGGACTCACTCTCGAGCCCCGCAAGCAGCCGCACAGTGGATAGGGATATAGACAATTGACAAGAGTGAGCCCCAAGGCATAACGTGACGATTGAGTCTTGTATCCGATGGGTGAGTGCCTATTTACCATATTCGTATATGCCTAAACTTCCGGTTGCCAGTAGTACTCTGTAGTGGAATACAGAATTTCACAAACTCATGTATCGATTTTTTAAAGAGGAAAGGACTTTAAGCGTTTGAAAAATAATAGTTTTTTTCACCACTTGTCTCTGCTGCTTTACGAAAACTGAAACATTAGGTTTTGGATTGACGAAGGTTATTTTAGGAAGGTTTTTAAAATTAAAAATAATACCTTTCACTAGGTACAGATGTGTAAATACACAGATATAGTTGATGGGAAGCATTAAAATAGGAAATAACCTGGATAGAAATGAGGTTTGTTTTCCACCAAAAAGTGTACTTTTTATCAATGAAATAAATTTAAATAATCTCATGAACTGTTAATTGTTTAAATTTTGTAAGAGGCTTTATAGTTATTTTACCGAATAAAAGTACAGGTTATGGGTGGAAGTCAACCCCTATTTCATTCAAGCAATTTCTTATGTTAGTACCTGTCACAGACCATATCGGCTTATTTGCACATCTTTACTTAGTAAAAGGCAGAGTTCTTAAACTTGGATAAATCAGAATACATACCGCAAGTTTTCGAAATGGCTATGGTTTGGTCAACCCAGCGCCCACTTCAAAAAACTAACTGGAAGGAGGCTTTTATAGATTTGTCGGATCCTGAAAAGACCCCCCGCCTTTCCGGGCGTCGGGAGAGACACCGAAAGCGTGTGTTTTTTATCGCTTTATGAAGCATGTGCCTAAGTTCGCATATTCTCCTTCGATTGATAGGCTCATTAGGTCTGTCATCTATGTGTTGGACAGCCTACTTTCCTGGGATGGTTAGCCACTAAGATACACAATGTCGTATTCGATACGAAAGGCCTAATAAATGTTGAAAATTAGGTAGTCTCCATAATCGATGAATGTTTCCAAAGCCAGATGAGGGAAGCCTTGAAAGATAATCCTGGTTATTCATAATCGATCAGTTAGGTATAAAGGTCTAAGGGATGAATATGAACCAGGCAGTCACAGAGTTAGCACCTACACCTGGGCAACCACTCCATATCCTATTGGTTGTCCTCAAGCTTATCCATTCTGTTGGCAGGACGAAATACCAGCTTTAAGATCTGTTCTGGATTTTTTTTTCATTGAGAGCCTTCGTGAGATTACCGATTGGTCATCGCTTTTGGCTGCCTAAGAGGGCGCTAGACTGCATCTTCAAAACCTCATTGATGGCAGTCAGAATAGACTGATACAAAGCACTCCCATGAGACTCTCGTGGACTTGGATCCCCGAATATGTAGGATGAATAACGCCAGTTCTAAAGTATTGGCTCAATCGACGGAACTCCTTCAAAACTTACGGAAGCGGAAAAACGCGTGTTTTGAGAAGTTATTCCGTCATGGCTCTCATAAAAATGGCATACCACAAGTTGCCTTTCGACAGATACGCAACCAAATACCAAATATTCTCTGATTTCAAATAGTAAAAAAAACTTTAAAAATATTATTTTCTAGAAATCGTCCTTAAACCCCGAACGCAGTTGTTCATATCTAGGAAAATTAGTAGGTTTCACTGAGACTTCAACGCCCCATTAAAAATGCAGATTTTTTAAGTAGTTATTTTTCAAGTGTTTAGTTGACGCCAATGACTGGAAATACAGTATGCTACAATGACGAAGTGAAACGACTCTGGTTCCAGCTCAACAATTTTTTTCAATTCATTTAAAGAAGGAGGTCTGCTTCAATTCATCTTTAAAAATTTATGGCCAAAGTTTCACGATTTTCGGCTGTCAGGAGGCACCACGCCATGGGTTTTACTCTCACTTGAAAAACTGTCGATCTCTGAACTTAATAAACCTTCAGATATCGGCCACCATAGATTTTATAAAAATGCATGTGTTTCTCCAACTCGACTATTTAGCTGCCCATTTTTGGGCTTTATAAATTTGCCCCGCACTCTTAGCCACTATTATTCTGCTCTAAGTCAGGAAAATAATTGTTTAGCCAGCGTACACCATTTTTGATTGTTTGAGCTGATTAATGATGCCACCAACAGAACTTGTTCGAACATTCTTGAATGGACTGAAATTCTCGGTTTGACTGTGTGGTTAACCAATAACTGACTCTGTATTTTTCGCAGTTTTTCAATTGCAGTGTCTTCCAAATTAAAGATGACAACATTATAGCGAAGATACGTGGATTATATATTCCCGATTGTTGATAATAAGAAAGACGCCGAAGACCTTCTTTCTACCATGAATACATTGCATCCTAAGATAAAATTCACAATGAACATGGAACAGAGCAACACGCTACCTTTCCTAGACGTCCTCATGTTCAGAGAGGATGATGGCTCAATAAGGCGCTATGTCTTCCACAAAAAAAACTTGGAAAGGGCAATACTTGCACTTTAAAAGCTTTGTACCAGTACAATCGAAACGAAATCTGGTACATACACTTTTTCAAAGGGCCAGAAATATTTTCTCTAGTGAAACTCTAGATACAGAAATTGCCTTCATCAAATCAGCCTTACTTAACTGTGGATATCCTGAACGCTTCATTCAAAAATACAGCAACCCCTTACGACCAAAATTGGTGGAACATTTAGTTCCAAAAAAGCCCGTTAGCATATACTTACCCTTTAAGGGTGACAATATTTCTAATACGATCAAGCGACGATTATGCTGCACCATAGGAAGAACATACAATGCAGCTCAGCTCATCTTTATCAATCGTACTAGAAGCCTGCCAATCAACCATCCAAAGGATGCCTTGCCGTCGCACGCCACCCCAAATTGTGTTTATGAATTCACGTGCACTTGTGGATGCAAGTACATTGGGCGAACGCAAAAGTAATCGGCAACCAGGGCTGCTGAAAATTTGCCTAATTGGTTGTTAAAACAAGAAAATAAAGTACCACGTTCTTCCATTACTAAACATCTACTAGACCGTGGTAACTATGTAGACCTCAAAACAGCTTTCCGAGTACTTGTTCGGGCACGAACAACTCGGACTTTGCGCTACTTGGAAGCAGCGCATATACGTAGGGAGAAACCCAACCTTTGCAAGCAACTAGACCACGTGATCAACCTACAATTGCCCTGGTGATTTTCATCCCTAGATGCTTCATGGTTTTAGTTGTATAAGCTTCTCCCCCACATTTTCTTTCCTCTGAGGTTTTAAGCTAACGCATTAACCTAATTATTTTTACGTTGTCCTCTGATATGTATTGATTTTATGTAAATTCAAACTGCTGTCCACTCTCATTCGTTATTTGTGTTATGCAGACAGGTCGCAGTTGATAAGCCGTCACAAAATTTTTTTTGTACCAAAAAATCCTGCTGAATACGCCTGTTTAACCTATTTTTATAAAAATTCTGATGGCAGCATAAAACCATACTCCCTTGTCCTAGCATCTCAGACATCCGTCAGTTATTGCTTCCTCAAACTTGACTTTCATCTAGTGGAAACATCAAACTAGACGTCTGTTGGTCGGACTTCTAACAAAAGTGGCTCTTCTAACCAATGAGGAAACGAAAGTTAGTTCTGTACTTGTCAGAAATTTACTGCAACGCACTTTTACACGTAAAAAATCGATCCATCAATAACATTAATTAATATTTTACTCAATCGCGCTACATCTGATGTCACATATTTTCCCCATATGTCATATTTTGTTTTAGTCAGTGATGGCAGTGTTACAGTTCCTAAGCAGTATTCCAGCTGAGGCTTTCATGTGGGAATGCACCTACGGGAAGCTTTGAAAAAGTTCATTAGAAAAAAAAACTATTAAAAATCTTAGAATAATAGCAGAACGTAAATCCGGTCAAAAAAGGCTCCAAAGTAAGTGATTTGATTCACGCAGTCGGAAAAATGCAGAATTTCCTCAATTTTCGTACGCAAAACTACAGCAAGCGTGAAGACAACCAGGAAAGCAAAGTTTCCGGTTAACCTTTTCACATTTGGATCAAATAAATTATTCAAAGCTCACGAAAACCGCTTAATTAAGTGCATATGGTAGTCACTGGTGGATTCTAGGTTTATTGCTTAGAAAGTCCTGTTCAGAAAGTCAGCTTAAACTATCACATTTGGTGGATTCCATACTTTGCTGTGGGCTGATGGGATACCTTGACCCGAATGTGAGTAAACTTACGGTTCCTGCTGGTCCACATATGTCGTGTGGTTACAGCGTTAGATGCACTCAAGGCTTGTTCTTGCCGCCATGGGTTTGACTTGCACCGAGGCTGCCGATTTCCTCACTGCTCGATCAGAGGAATTATCCCCAAAAATCGATAGTACACAGGAAAATGTACCTCCGTATCACAAATGGATTCACACTAAATCCAAGGGTTATGATTAAAGTTAGTGTTCGAACAAGGGAATACATGCGTCCTTCCAATTCAATGCAAGGCTATCTTTAGTTTGACGGCTACCAGTTGCCGTGTGTAACCAAAAATAAATGCAGCTCGAAATTCGACTCTGATTGGGTTCTTGGACGCTGAATTCCTAGCATAACCCTGATCAGACTGGTTGCCTAAGTCGATCGCCTGTCGTCACCGCACTGGCTCACTGCTCCACTTTTGGATAAGTTTGGTCGTCATGCCCAACGAAGCAAACTATCACCTTCAGCAGAAAGGTGAGGTCAATTTCTACACAGTCCTTCGAATTAAATTCAAATTCTTCGGGATGTATAGTGCGGTTAACCGCGAATGTAGCTCGATATTACATCTTACGAATGTTCCATATGCAACTTCATCGAATCCGAGACTGTTTGGCCTACATCAAAAGCACTCGCGACTCCCGCTTAAATATTTTCATCTCCGTTTAGACGTCAACTTTTGCATCCATAATTCTGTCAGTTTTGTTGTTGTTCATGATGATCGAACGATATTGGGTCATTATTTATTAAACTACCATCTTTTCGTCAGCCACACAGTGCATTTTTTAAAATTCCAGTACTCTTTTGAAAAATAATCATGAAAATGGTTTTAAAGTATACTAGGATTAATCGTTAATACGAGTTTCTTACGATGCTACGATGTGTACTTTAAGTCAAGTTAGCGTCTTAGGAGTACACAAAACTATTTCCATTCATACTGATTATTGAAAACCCGGTTTGCACTGAAATTTGTCTCTTTCTGTTGCTCTTTTAGCCCATATCATTTAGCATTAAAACTGCGGGACAGATCGTGGTAAGGATGCCTTGTGTGGCCGCCTAGACGGGAACCGCGAAAAGGAACCGCCCACAATACTTTGTGCCGAATTCTGGGGACAATTTTTAGGAAAACGTTGAGGATTCGGGTTAAATTAAGGGTTAGATTTAAGTTAGAGATTACGTCAGAGTTGGGTTTCGGGTCATAATTATGCCAAGGGTTCAGATTATTAGCGGGTTAACTTAAGGTGAACGTTAAGGTTTATGTTAGGTTTAGTGTAAGAGTTAGGACATGGGTATATGTACCCTTCTTGAAATTTACCGTAAGGTCACCCACTTTAAGCAGGCGTGGTGGTTCCTGTTCTCCTTGTCCTGTTTAGACGACTATCAAGGACATTCCTATCCTTACCGTTATTAAATCTACAAGGCAGGTCCACCGTGAGGAACGAGTGCGTGTTAAACGCATATCTATGGGGTTATCCGGACTTGTGACACGATCCAGTAAACTGCGAATTTCAGGTTCAGCCATACGAGTGGAAGCTGCCTGATGGCCAACCTGTTTGCACGTGAAACAGTAGTCAACAGTCTGCTGCCCAAATGAAGACGGGCACCGCCCCGTCTTCCTGTGATTGTCCCTATCGCCTTCCGCATATCCTGCTTTTTAAGTGGACCGTCTGCTTTGGTATTAGTAGTAGGAGTAGTAGTAGTAGTATTAGTAGTAGTAATAGTAGTAGTAGTAGTAGTAGTAGTAGTAGTAGTAGTAGTAGTAGAAGAAGAAGAAGAAGAAGAAGAAGAAGAAGTAATAGTAGTAGTATTAGTAGTAGTAGTAGTAGTAGTAGTAGTAGTAGTAGTAGTAGTAGTAGTAGTAGTAGTAGTAGTAGTAGTAGTAGTAGTAGTAGTAGTAGTAGTAGTAGTAGTAGTAGTAGTAGTAGTAGTAGTAGTAGTAGTAGTAGTAGTAGTAGTAGCCCAGCTTACCTTCTATGTTAGTGAATGGTTATGGAATTATATACATTTTAGTTAAGCAGTGTAACGCTTACTTACCCCCTATGCTCACGCTTAGCTCTAGTATAATTCAAGCCGAATGGTGGTTGCAACTCCCAGCATCAGCGAGATTTCCGTGCAATCTCGAATCTTTGAGGGTAAAAGTGCATTTTCTCGAAAATATTATTGTACACATGGACATCGACTACAGACCTGATGATCTTTAGCCAAGGTGAAGACAAAAGGTGAAGGGAACAGTTTCATTTGCCTTTGATAGGTTTACTAAAGGGCGGGAATACCTGCAATACATTGCAGCCCTCACTCAAGTGCCTGGATCAGGGGGGATCTTCTTCAGAACACCCTTTCCAAATGTTCAATTTTAATGTCAATGTGCGCATAGCCTCTTGCTCCAGGGCAACGGATATTCGTCCTTGGTGGTTATGCACATTTTCGGTGAGAGGGGCCAGGCTGTCTTTGTTTTTTTGGCGTACACCACGGACTGCCTTGGCGGTGAGCTACCGGATGCCGGATACATTGAGCTCACATGGGGGGAGGGTAGTTGTTGACTCTAACGCCACAGAACGACATAACCGTCAAAGACAAGGGAGCCTGGAATGGCTATTTCTGGATTATTAATTCTCGGCCAGCCAAACCCAACCTCATCTGATGCAATATCTGCGTGCCCATCTACAATTGTTAATATTTCCCGATCGAAACTGAGGGTATAACGAGTCTGTTACGCATCAAGATGAGCGAATAACTTATAACTAACAGATCGCGGATTCGAGCTTCATGTGTTGCATAACCTAGGCGTGGATATGGCTGACTGATGACTGATAATAAGCCAGAAATAGCCATTCTAGTCTCCCTCGTCTTTGTCAGTCATTGTATTCTGTCTATAATATAGTAGCCACTGAGCGGCTGCTGGAAGGTATCGAAATTGAGCCTCAGGGAACCATGGAACCAATGTGTTCCGTAACATGACCGGTGAATGCGCATCCCCCATTGCTAACAAAATATTGTATGCCTGGAATACGCATTTGCACATGGTTACACAGCATTTGAGGCAATGCCTCACCTCGAGTTTGCAAATCAAACGCAAATATCCGTGGGGCACTCAATCATCCCTTCATATTGATTCATTTTCTTCAGTTTAATGTTCCCTTCTCATGGTATTTAATTAAAACTTAAGCACACAAAAATTGAGTGATGGGACAGATGGCTGTTTTGATAAATCGGTGGTGGCGAAGTATTATTATGATGAGGAGGAGAAGGAATTTCGGACACTTGCGCTTTTTTGCTCAGCAGTGTATTGCCTCATTTTTCCTGGCGAATGCAACATAACGGACCCTGCAAAAAACCGGGATTTCGAGAAACGCCATTATCATCAACCCTCGATATGTTTACCTGGTTTTTTTCATAGTGAATAAATCGCTAGGCTGTTATATGGCAAAATTAGCTGTAAAGCATTCATTAAGTCGTTTTGATGGCAACACAAGGTCAAGAAGACGGGGAAAGGCCTGGGATTGGACGTAATGGCTGGTAGAGTAAAGTTTTCCGTCTGTGCGTGTCACACACTACATTTACCAGGCCTCTTTAGTGTCAGCTCGGAGCTCACATGCAGCAAAGTTACTATCTTATTTAACGTTAACCAAAATTCTGAAATGGGTTGATAACAGTCTGGTGAAAGCAACACCGCGCAAAATAATACCCCCCAACCCGTTTACTACGAACCGGTGGTAATTAGGGGTTTTATGGGTGGGGTATTAAGGGTAAGAATAAAAAAGAGGTAGGAAAAACCAAGAAAAAGAACTACATTTTTAGGAAATTTATTTTTAAAACCTGAAATATAGCAACAAAAACGTGCGATAAATAAAAAATAAATAAAGAAAACAAAATAAATAGTGGGAAATTGAATAAATTGGGAAAAGATTGAACGATAACGAACCAATAGGAAAAGCAGGCAATGCAAAGCAAGACAGAAGGAAGTCAAAACTGTGAAGTGGACAAATAAATGTTGACTTTGCAGATGAAAAGGAGCAATATCGCAGAAAAGAAAATGTAACACAGTGAAATGAGAATGTGAAAGCAGCTGGGAAAAAGGTAAACATCATATAACATAAAAGAATTGTAAAAGTTAATAGAAAAAAACGAAAATATTAATGGCTTTAGTTAGAAAATATTAATCTTTATAAAAATCCGTATATAAAAAATAACATTTAATTGAGAAATCTGAAAGAACAATAGGAAAATGTCAATAAAAATAATAAAAAGTGAAATAGGTAGTTAACACAAACTAAATTTTTTTCTCTGGCAATTAATAATTCGTATGGTCCTGCTGGCCCCACATCTTTCAGACTGTGGGAAATCCTGCCAAACCTCCTGTGGATGGAACATGCGACAACGCCTGTTCAACAGGAAAACCGAAGGGTCTATATTCAGATGTGGCAAATGCAAACGAGGAAAATCTCTCAGAACGGGATCCATTTTAAAAACTAATCGACTACCGATAAGAACAATACTCAAAGTTATGCTCAGTTTTATAAATTACACAAGAGTGAGTAAATGCGAGATAGACATCGGGGTTGGCCACGCAACAGCCGCAATATCTGTTTACCAGGACTGATGTCTCCGAACGAGAATAGGAGAAGGTGCCGAAGTACAGAGAGGCGAGACTCTTATTAGCCGCAGAAAAAACAACAGTGAAAAGAAGGTAAAGCCGCTATAGATTTTGGGAATGCATGACGCAAGAATTCTAAAAATGCTTTTGATCTGGCAAGCTTTACGAACGGTAATCAAGGGAAGCATTGTGATAACGGACCAGTGGAATGCCTACGGTCAAATGCCAACCAAAACGGCGTATGTGTATCGAAAACTAAAGTCATCGCATAGTGGCTCGAAGTTATAGTGAATGATTTTCTCGGTGTTTATCGCTTTTCGGAATACCTCGGTGTGAAGGGTTTCATCCAACACCTGGACATCAAGGAAAGGCACGCCTACATACGGGCTAGCTAAATGGTTTGCGTCCGCTCACCCATCAAAAGAAGTATGATTTTAATTTAACTTACGACTATGCTCTAATTTGTTAGAGCACAGCCACCTTCTATAAAAACACTAGCAATTAGATATTTACAATACATCCAGGTGAGGTCATGACCATATTGTTACCAGTCCCTATTCCGATCGGAAAGACTGTTTAACTTGGGTTGCAATATTAATTATGGGGCAGCATAATTTCCAGATATTATAATTATGCTTGCATGTCAGCTATTGAATGAGCTTCATACCGACTGCCTCAGAAGACTGCATTCTTTGAAAAATGCAACTTAAGTCGTATAATGTTTCTAATTGTAAATTCAGATAAATTTTATGGAAAAAGTACTAAAATATTTTTTCTTATAGTCGTTTGGCAGAAAATTAACATTTATTCAAATTCTAAACTTGAAAAATATTTGATCTTTGCGTTTCAAAAACTTTCTTGATTGCTGAATAATTTTGACCCTACCGGTTTGCATTTTTTGCAGTTTTCAAAGGAGTTCAAACCCGAAAGTCAAATGAAACCGATGCCTTTATTAACATCAAAAGGTAGAAATCGTACCAAGCTAATAAATTTTATCATGGATATGAACTACGTTCAAAAGTTTATAAGCAATATTAATAAACGGACATATGCGGTGCGGTATGAATGGGCATTTCATGGTCTTAAAAAAACGCATAATTATAAACCATTTTAAAGAAAAGTCTCCCATCTTCAAGTATAACATTAGAAGACGACGTAATTTGCTATAAAATGACTACAGAAAAGGGCATCTTTATGCATCCTTTCTATAAAATGTATTTAAATTTATTAGAGTCTGTAAAATCAAGGCTAAGCAATCCTCCTTCTTAAGTAGTCCCTTCTTACCAGGTGTAGATTTTGCGGACGGCCGAAACAAAGCGCATCCTCAGGCCCTCCTTCAGTAATTTGTTTCAAGAGTTGAAAACACCATTAAGAAGTTCAGTTGAACTTTCGTGCTAAAGTTGGTAACCTTATAAACCGAGACTCTTTGCTCGGCATGAGAGAAATAGATGTGTCATATTTCTTAAGGTGAGCAGTTTGCTGACGCGTCATGAGAATGAAATCCTCCACGTCAACTCCAAGCCATAAAACCACGCGTTTGCAGGATGGCAAGCTGCAGGTTTCATGTCTATAGGCCAGAAAGACTCAAATTATACCTCCCACACACACACGACAGTTCGACCATCGTAGTCCGGCGAGGTCCACCGTATGATCCATGGAATGGTGGTGCAGGGACGGCGAATTGCGCGTGAATTAGTTTTAAGTGATAGTAGCCTTGCGCTGCAGCTACCGCACTCTCGCCTCCTCCCCCACCTGAGCCCGGTGTCATGACAGAGTCAAGAAGACCGGAGGCGGGAGAGGACGCATGTGGCTGGCGCGGCTGGGTCCCTTAAGTCCTAGCTGCCCCTAGGCGTGCCACCACACCTCGATGTTCGGCATTTGTTATGGGAGCGCAACCCGAACAACGCCTGCCGTGCCCTAATGTGGCCCCCGTGTTGGTCCAACGCATCTACCACGTGGCCCGTTTAGGGGGCACACACATGCACACATACACACACGACAGTTCGACCGTCGATTACGACGAGGTCCACCGTATGCTCAACGGAAGGGTGTTGCAGGGACGGTGACTTGCGCGTGATTTAGTTTAAAGTGATAGAAGGCTTGCGCTGCATCTACCGCACTCTCTCCTCCTCCCCCACCAGAGCCCGGTGCCATGACAGAGTCAAGGGGACCGGAGATGGGAGAGGGCGCAGGTGGCTGGTTCTGCCGGAGCCGCCGCTGGGCGTACCACCATACCTGGCTCGGATCCCAAGGAGTGGTAGTGCCATAAAGGCCACATTAAGAAGGAGCCATGGCAACCTGACTCTCAGTCCACCAGTCAGTCATTCCACACAAAACACATATTGGGCTGACCACGTGGTCCGAGTTATCCCGTCAGTTGAAAACCTTCCAAGCCACGGCTTTTAGTGCACCGTGATAGTTTAAAGCGCCTCAGATTGTTTATATTGAGGAAAATGCACTGACCTGGAAGAAGCTAAAAGTCGTCAGCTAGTCAAAATAACACACCTCTATGGCTACTACCTTATTTTGGGTAGTATAATTACGTGCAATATGACTGTAACTGAGGTACTTGATGTGCGTCGAGTTTGCACTTGCAGGGATTCACAGTTATGGAAAGAACAAAATCCATGGGCCAAGCATTCCACGCTGCAAGCACTTTGTTACGGAAGAAAAATTTGCGTCCAGGCCATTCCTTATGCTTAAGGTTGAGAGGATATCCCTTCGCAGTCACGTGTAGGAAAGGAGAAATAGGCTGATGGTCGATAGTCTGTTTTCATAGGGTAGTGTTCACAGGAATTTAGTCATTTTTGTCGCCGGCCTCTGGACCTTCTCCAAGACGATATCACCCTGAACAGTCTAAGGTCTCCATGCCTGTATGGCGTATTCTAGTCGTGGCCACACGAAGCTTCCAACTACTTTGAGGAAACTATCTTTTCCAAACCTCTTAAAGGCTAATCTAATGAGTTGCAATATAGACAGGGCCGAATTGGTCGCCTTTGAACACTTCAGTGTTGGTTTGTAGAACGATGTTATGCACACATTCAAGTCCGTCCTTCCAATTGTCAACGTGTTGCAGTGGTGTTCCGTTTAGGAAAGTAAATACTCGGGCTGGAGGCTCTACACCTGCTGTGAGCCAGCGTGAGCCGTCCTTTTGACCAGACCTCAAACCTGTTCAAGTTCAGTTGTTACCAGGGCGGTCACTGCGACGCAGGCCAGCAAGGGAATCATCGCCGATCAGTAAAAATGGACTTCCTGCTGAACGGAAATAGTCGGAGATTCGTTGAAACCTCCAAGGCAGAAATCTTGGACAAGTACTGCACCACGAGACCCCGGTGAGACCTTCGAAAAACGAACAATGGTTAGGTCACATGCGTGGTTTCAAGAGCTGGCATAAAGACCACTTTCAATGGTTGGTGAAAGGCATAATGAGAATTATAACTTTCATGGTAGTAATAGCAACTTAAAAGAAATAACAAACTCCTGAGGAACTTCTGGAAAAAACGAAGAAGAAGAAGAAGAAGAAGAAGAAGAAGAAGAAGAAGAAGAAGAAGAAGAAGAAGAAGAAGAAGAAGAAGAAGAAGAAGAAGAAGAAGAAGAAGAAGAAGAACGTTGTTTCTGAACACAAAGTTGTGACATGTGATCTGGTCCTCGCCACACTGAGCCTCTGCCCACCCTCCCCCTCCCCACCTTGGAGGTGGTGACCTTATAGCAATGTTTCAGTTGTTAAGGGGACTTGATCGTGTGGAAATCATTTTCAAAGAGCACAGAAGACGACTCTCAGATGACATATTTACCAACTTCAAAGGGAACTGAGTCAAATCAATAAATGCTCTTCCTTTTTCTCGCAGAGAGTTATTACTCGATAGAATTCCTTGCAGGCGTACTTTTAGCATTCACCCACCGTGAGTGTGTTCAAGAGGTGCCTGGGTACTCACTTGTTAACTTTCAACCACAGCTTCACTATTTTGAGTCTAAATATCTTATTAACTTGATTTGAATAAATCGTTTTGTTTTTATTAACTTTAGCACTATGCGGAACATTCTAAAGTGCAAGTGCAGTAAATGTGTTCTTCGCCATTATTTCACAAATTCGACATTTTAAAATTGCTCTGTCATTATTGATCTTATGCATTTGTCAATTGAAATAAATTGTAAAATACTCACCGGCCCCCGACCAGATTGAGAACTAGCCATCACCCGCCCTCCTCCAGTCCACCACGGACTCAGTGAACAGGCAAAATGATGATCGCCAAGACTGAAACACCATCCTGCTCATCAAGCAGCATGATGACTGAGGATCTCCACCCCCAACCCGGCCCCTCCTCTACGCAAATTCAAAAACCTTAGTAATCCCGTATTAGCCGAAATGTTACCACCTATAAATACTGTTAGGTGCGGTACAATACTTACCTCTGACGATGAAATCTTGATTGATTTTGAAACGTCAGGACCAATAAAGCATGGTTCCCTTGATCGCCTCTTCTTCATATATATATATATATATATATATATATATATATATATATATATATATATATATATATATATATATGTCGAGCTCATCATCCCCGAAGAAGACGAAGAAGAAGGGACGAGTTCATGTACCGGAATGTATTTTGACTGACGTTTCGGAAACCCCCTCGTTTCCATCATCAGAGTTCTGTGGTTCTGCTGGACTTGAATTTTTCAGCCTTGATGCCTGCCTGATATTATATCCCTGCTCGGAATATGAACTTTGACCTCCCTGTTTGCTGCTGATCAGGTTTAATCTCTCCCCTCGCGTGACATAAGTACCTTTTGATGCCGTCGTATTTGTTGGCAAGTCAGCGTGAATGGTGGCCTGTCCCTCGTCAGCCAACGGACTGATCAGTAGTTGACGACCGCGTGAGTTAATTTTAGCCTCGTGGGCATGGTGGTGATTTGGTGTTCCACGCCGGTTACATGGCCTCTGGCCGGCTCTTCTCTTCTTTTTCTCTGGTGTCCGTTGTCTGCCATGCTTGGTTTTGCTCGACTGTGCCATTGGCCCTGCCCGAACTGACTCGAGCCTTTTGCGTATCGCCTGGTAGGCGGGATGCAAGTTTATGACTCTGTTAAGTGTGCCCGTCGAGGACCAACTTTCGAGCAGCAGTCTGGCCATCTCATCGTTGGCTCGGCCGATTACCCTCGTTTTCTCAAAGGCGAAACTGTGGTTCTTCTGTTGTATGTAGCCATAGACCATAGACAGCTTGTCCTTGCGGTTTATTGCAAGCTGGTGTTCATGCAATCTTGTGCCAAGGCGTTTGCCCGTTTCACCAACATACCTCGTGTCACAGCTTTGGCATGGTATGCTGTAAACTACTGCTGATTGCTCTGTCATTGGTAGCGGTTCGTTGGGCCTCATTATGCGCTGTCTGATTGTTGATCCAGGCTTATGAGCCACACCGATTCCGAAAGGTTTCAGGATTCTTGCCATCGCCTCTGATACGTTCTTCACATAAGGGATTGTGAGCCAGAACTTCGGGTCTTCTCCTTTCGATCGCTCATGGTTGGGCTTCCTAAGACACATTTGCTTATAAAGGGCTAAGGATAACCGTTGGCTTCAAATAGAGCATGCAGGTACTTAGTCTCCTCCTTCTTCCCACTGTCGTCGCTGCAGTGTGTTTGAATGCGTTGGAAGAGGGTTCTGACACAACTGCGTTTGTGAGCAATGGGGTTGTTGCTTCTGAAGTGGAGGATACGCATGGTGTTAGTTGCCTTCCGGTAAACCGTTGTCCTTATTTTCCCGTCTGCCAGCTTATTCACTTGTGTGTCGAGGAAGGGCAACTGATTGTTGACCTCTTCTTCCATAGTAAAATGGATGTCGGGAAAGATGGAGTTCAAAAGTGTCTTGAAAGACTGCACTTCGCTCCGTTTGATGATGACGAAAGTGTCGTCAACGTATCTGGCCCAGAATTTCGGGGGGGAAGAGCTGAAGACTAGTCGCTCGAGCCTCTGCAAGACTGCTACTGCAATCAGTACGGATAGAGGTGAGCCCATTGGTGTCCTTTTCTTTTGTTCGTAAATTTGGCCGTTGAAATTGAAGAAAGTTTTAAGACACAATCGCAGGAGCTCGATGATGTGCACACGTTTGAGCTGTTGGTCGGTTTCATCGTATCTTTCTCGGAGAAGACCGTCAATAGTGTCGATAGCCAGATCGGGCGGAATAGAGGTGAACAATGAGATCACGTCAAATGACACCATTACCTCATCTGCCTCCACTTCCAGGTGTTGGATGCGGGACAAAAACTCTTCAGCAGACTTTACTGTCCACTTTGAATCTTTAGTAAGGGAAACACAATCGCTGATAGAGCCACTTTGACAACCCAAAAGTTGGGGTGCCGCGTAAAGATACGATGGGTCGTAATGGCACTCCAGGCTTGTACACCTTTGGTAGACCATAGATACGTCCTATCGAAGCATCAGTGACCTTTGCAGCCAGCGCTTCCTTCCTTGAAAGGGCTCCTGTCTTCCTCGACTCTTCTATCGTCTTGTTAATGGTATTTTCGAGCTTTTTGAACTCGCTGGCACTCGATGGCACATAAGACTCTTTGTCCATCAATAGATTTTCCAGCTTCTTGCAGTACTCAGCCTTATCCATAACGACCGTCGAGCGCCCCTTGTCAGCAGGCAGGGTGACGATATCCTTCATCTTTCGTATTCTCAGAAGTTCTCGGGGTTCTGATGCCGAAATCGTCACCTGACGTTTGTGTTGGAGGAGTAAAGACGAAACTTGTTGCCGCAGGGCATTTCTGCACTCCTCATCTGCCTCGCATTTCTGAAGTGCCGATTCGAATGATGCAATGAAGTCTTCTGTTCGAGCATCACTTGTATTGAACTTGGCGTCATAGGCGAGAACTGCTAGCTGTGGCTCGGTGAGACGATGTGAGGACAGGTTATGAATCAGGTTCCCGTCAGAGGTGGGTTGTTTTGGTGGACTTATTTGCTTGAACTTCTCCAGTAGGTTGGCGTCGCGTAACTTCCGATGACGTTGAGCACTTTCAAGAATGGCCTCTTTGAGGGTTGATAACTCATTCGCTGTTAAGGCTGACTGGCAAGCTACCAATTGTTGTTCTATTGCACGATGGTATTTGCGAATACGTGCGTGACAATCTTGTATCAAGACTCTGATCATTCGCTTCTTGAAGCCTGCCATCGTACCTTGGCATAGTTCAGTGTAAACAGGCGGTCTATACCTGAGGCATTTAGGCAAGACACATTGGTCAAGACACCGGTGCAGAAATTTCAGCTGAGCGTATGTGGATGACTCCCGCTTCGCAAAAGTCTCCCACCTGCGTGCTGAGCGGAGCGCTTCACGCCCATAGCATAAAGCAATATAAGTGAAGATTCGAGGTCCAGATATCTTATCGAGACTAAATACCTGCATGCCCTATTTGAAGCCAACGGTTATCCGAAGTCCTTTATACGCAAGTGTCTTAGGAAGCCCAACCATGAGCGATCGAAAGGAGAAGACCCGAAGTTCTGGCTCACAATCCCTTATGTGAAGAACGTCTCAGAGGCGATGGCAAGAATCCTGAAACCTTTCGGAATCGGTGTGGCTCATAAGCCTGGATCAACAATCAGACAGCGCATAATGAGGCCCAACGAACCGCTACCAATGACAGAGCAATCAGCAGTAGTTTACAGCATACCATGCCAAAGCTGTGACACGAGGTATGTTGGTGAAACGGGCAAACGCCTTGGCACAAGATTGCATGAACACCAGCTTGCAATCAACCGCAAGGACAAGTTGTCTATACTCTATGGCCACATACAACAGAAGAACCAGAGTTTCGCCTTTGAGAAAACGAGGGTAATCGGCCGAGCCAACGATGCGATGGCCAGACTGCTGCTCGAAAGTTGGTCCTCGACGGGCACACTTAACAGAGTCATAAACTTGCATCCCGCCTACCAGGCGATACGCAAAAGGCTCGAGTCAGTTCGGGCAGGGCCAATGGGACAGTCGAGCAAAACCAAGCATGGCAGACAACGGACACTAGAGAAAAATAAGAGAGGAGCCGGTCGGAGGCCGCGTAACTGGCGTGGAACACCAACTCACCACCGAGCCCACGAGGCTGAAATTAACTCACCGGCCGTCAACGACTGATCAGTCCGTTGGCTGTCGAGGACGAAACCACCATTCACGCTGACTTGCCAACAAATACGACGGCAGCAAAAGGTACTTATGTCACGCGAGGGGAGAGATTTAAACCTGATCAGCAGCAAACAGGGAGGTCAAAGTTCATACTCGAGCACAGGGATATAATATCAGGCAGGCGTCAAGGCTGAAAAAGTCAAGATCCAGCAGAACCACGGAACTCTGATGATGGAAACGAGGGGGTTTCCGAAACGTCAGTCAAAATACATTCCGGTACATGAACTCGTCCCTTCTTCTTCGTCTTCTTCGGGGGATGATGAGCTTGACATATATATATATATATGTTGCCTTGTGCAACATACCTATAATATATATGTGGCATGTGTCTTATGACACAGCGTTCGTTTTATCGCCAGTGGCTAGCTGGCGGGCGGACGTAATGGGATCAAGTGTGATCCTAACCACATCAGTGAGTGTCATACGATTGTTTGACATGTATATATTTCTCACTGCACAAGGCATATATATATATATATATATATATATATATATATATATATATATATATATATATATATATATATATATATATATATATATATTGGATAGCTGAGGTGGAGTGCATTCCGAGATGATATAGTGAAGAAAAAAGGGCTCGTCGGAAAATAGATTTGTACTCGTGAATTTTCAAGTTGGTCACACCAACCCGTCGTCAGACGAAATGAACAGAGGAGAAATGAAATGGTCGGATGACCAGTTTGTGCTACAGGACAGACAAGGACAGACAACCAACTGGGGTGTGAGGAATGGGTACATAATTGGATTGGGGCCGGTTAGGGAGGGGGGGCTGTTAGGGTTCCCTGTGTCGGAGGCGAAGGGGGATGGCGAGTTATAGTGGCTGCAGACGGTAAACGTAATGGTCGACGATGCGGGATGGGGACAGAGGTAATTGCATCGATTTTTGAGGTGTTTATATTTTCAACTGTTGTTCGCCGTGTCAGGGGGAGGGGGTGGCGAGACAGTGATATTCTACATGGTACAGAAAAGATTAGTGGCTGTGGTTAGGTTGTGGGCGCAAATCAGTGAGCCGGGCACGCAGGCCTTCGTATTGAGAGTCCAGATCGACATGGCGGTTGATGCTGGTCGTGTTAGAGTGCCACGCCTCGAGGAATTCACGCGCCTGTTTGTTGTTAGCCATTGCAACAACTTTGGTTCCGTCCCAATTGAAGCGATGGTCGAACTCAAGGGCGTGCGCAAAGATGAGTGACAAAGGGTCGCATCGACGAATGAAGCTGGTTATGTTCCGTAATACGCGTCCCCAAGTCGTCGGCCGGTATGACCAATATAAGTGCAAGAGCAGTTAGCACACTGAATGCGATAGATGACATTAGTTTGCTGCTCTTTGGGTACAGGGTCTTTTACTCGGGATAGTGTTGCACGCAAGGACGATGCCGGTTTGTGTGCAATGGAGATGCCAAACCGGTTTAATTGTCGGGCGATCGCTTCGGAGATGCCCTGCATGTAAGGTAGGGAGTAGAATTTACGCGGTCCGGGTTCTCCATTAGAGCCGAAGGTTTGTGGTTGCCTCTGGTGTCTGAGGCAGCTTTTCACAAAACTGACTGGGTATCCGTTGAGTAGGAATAGCCGATACAGGTAAGTGAGTTTTTTTGCGTAGATGATCGCTACTACAGTAAGGAAAGGCCCGATGGCAAAGGGTTCGAACGCAGCTTCTTTTATGGGCCGCAGGATGGTTGCTATCATAGCTAAGTATGATATCGGCATTAGAGCCTTTTCGGTGGACGCTCGTTGCGAGGCATCCATCACTGAGCTTTTGGATACTCACGTCGAGGAACGGAAGGATACCTCCTGTTGCCTCTTCACGAGTAAACTGAATAGCTGGGAAAACACTTTTCAGGCTCAGATGCAACTGCTCCACTTCGGAGGCCTTTATGATAACAAATGTATCATCTATGTATCGGACCCAAATTTTTGGTCTGAACATTTCTTTACTATATCATCTCGGAATGCACTCTTCCTCAGCTATTCAACATATTTTTGGGCGTCAAACGCTTATTCTTACCAGACGTTGGGAGTTGTACTCGTGAATTTTCAAGTTGATCACACCAACCCATCGTCCGTCGAAATGAACAGAGTAGAAATGAAATGGTCAGATGACCAGTTTGTGCTACAGGACAGACAAGGTCAGACAAGGACAGACAACCACCTGGAGTGTGCGGAATGAACGCATAATTGGATTGGGGCCGGTTAGGGGGGTGGTTGTTAGGGCTCCCTGTGTCGGAGGCGAAGTGGGATGGCAACTAAATGCGACTGCAGATGGTAAACTTAATGGTCGTCTATTCGGGATGAGGACAGAGGTAATGGCACCGATGTTTGAGTTAATAGTTTCGACTGTTGTTCGCCGTGTCAGGGGAGGGGGTGGGGAGACAATAAGATGCAACATGGTCTAGAAAAGATTAGTGGCTGTGGTTAGGTTATGGGCGCAAGTCAGTGAGCTGGGCACACAGGCCTTCGTATTGAGAGTCCAGATCGACATGGCGGTTGATGCTGGTCGTGTTAGAGTGCCCCACCTCGAGGAATTCTCGCGCCTGTTTGGTGTTAGTTATTGCAAAAATTCTTCAATACCACATGAATTGATCATTGAAGCGTCACTCGGCGCCTGCAAGATAACCCAATCGACATCCCAATAGAACACGTTTCAGAAATGCTTAGGCTCTGCCTCAAGAACTTCTGTCAATTCGATGAAAAGTTCTATCAACAGGTTAAGGGTACCCAAATGGGCTCACGAATCTCGGGTCTACTGGTAGAACTAGTATTGCAACAACTTGAAAAGGAAGTTATGCGAAATTGCAGACCAAAATGTGGGTCCGATACGTAGATTATACATTTGTTATCATAAAAGGCCTCGAAGTGGAGCAGTTGCATCAGATCCTGAA
>WEDG01006359.1:0-43974 GCA_017591395.1 Schistocephalus solidus | reverse complement strand
AATAACGCATGCCGTGCCCTGATGTGGTCCCCCGTGTTGGTCCAACGCATCTACCACGTGGCCCGTGTAGGGGGCACACACACACACACACACACACACACACACACACAAAAACACACTTGAATTTCATCCAAAAGGAGGTGGCCTGCTTGGATACGACTTAGTGGAACTGCCTGCCTCTTTGTCCACTATTCGACCAATCCGCACAAACGATAGTTCGATCGTCGATTTTGACGATGTCCACCGTATGCTCCACGGAAGCGTGGTACAGGGAAAGTAACTTGCACGTGATTTAGTTTTAAGTGATAGTAGCCTTGCGCTGCAGCTACCACACTCTCTCCTCCTCCCCCACCAGAACCCGGTGTAAAGACAGAGTCAAGAAGACCGGAGATGGGAGAGTGCGCAGGTGGCTTGCGCTGCCACAGCCACCCCTGGGCGTACCACCACACCTGGCTCGGATCCCACGGAGTGGGAGTGCCATAAAGGCCACATTAAGAAGGAGCCATTGCAACCTGACTTTCAGTCCGCCAGTCAACCACTCCAAACAAAGCACACATTGGGCTGACCACGTGGTCCGAGTTATCCCGTCAGTTGGCAACCTTCCAAGCCACGGCTTTTAACGCACCGTGCTAGTTTCAAGTGAGTCAGATTGTTTCTAGTGAGGAAAATGGGCTGAGCTGTTGACCACACTCTCTCCCCCACCCCCACAATCAGACCACCATCCGAGCGAGTCAGTTGTCTGATGTCGGAGTGGGCGCATTGGCTGACGGGTCGGCGAACCCGTCTTCGCACGCCACAGCACGACCTGACCCCCATAACGAACACACCAGGATTTACTTACTCAGTAGATATGGAGGAGCCATCGCCGTCTGACTCCCAGTCCACTGGTCAGCCACTCGACACACACAGCACATACACTGGGCCGACGGCGTGGTCTGGTGTAGGCGTCAGATTGGCAGCCTTCCAAGCCACGATGTCTAGGAAACCGTGATTTTATCAGGTACATTATGATGATTGTGAGGGTATTGTCTATGTATTAGTGTAGATTGTGGGCGCTGATGTGGCTTAGCCTCTCGTGGTTTACCGCAGTATGTCGTGGAGGCGCATGTGTCCTAATAGGCCCATGTGGTGTGTAAATGTGCGGGAGCAGTGAGGGCAGTGGAGGCGGGTGCGGTGACTGTGTGTCGGAGCCCCAGGCACTAGTTCACCAGCCTCCGTGCGATGGATTCGCAGGTGACCGACGAAGCCGATGCGTGAGTTGAAGTAGCGGGCGCAGTGTGGGCAGTAGAAATCGGTAAAGTCTGGGGGGATGTCATTCATGGTAGTGGGGGTGGTAGTGGCGGTAAGAATGGCAGGAGCAGAGGGTGTGCATGATGTATCGGTGTTGTCGGATTGCGGTGAATTCCGCTGTCATGGATGCGCATTGAAGGCGCAGGTGGCTGGCGTGGCCGGAGCCGCCCCTGGTCGTACCACTACACCTGGCTCGGATCCCACGGAGTGGGAGTGCCACAAAGGCCACATTAAGAATCAGCCATTGACGCCTGAGTCTCAGTCCGCCAGTCAGCCACTGCACACAAAACACACACATTGGGCCGACCACGCGGTCCGATTCATCCCGTCAGTTGGCAACCTTCCAAGCCACGGATTTTAGCGCACCATGATAGATTCAAGCGCGTCAGATTGTTTATAGTGAGGAAAATGCGCTGAGCCGTCGACCTCACTCTCTCCTGCACCCCCACAATGAAACTACTGTCCGAGCCGTTCAGTTGTCTGATGCGGAATTGGGCGTACACACACACATGATGCCCACTGCACAGACTTTCAAAAGCGCGACTGGCATCTCACATGCCAGTGAATGCTATAGGGACTACATATGGAAGGAACCATTGCAGCCCGAATCTCAGTTCTGAGAAGGATCGAGGTATTCCATGAATTGGCACCTATCAATACCACCACTCTTAGTGTGTCATGATAGACTTAGGCGCGGTTATGCGGGTCACGCGTACACGGGCGGGTCACTTGCGCCCAGTCCCAGCTTCAGCGGGCTGGTCGGCTCGGACAGCAGACGGTCGCATGTGAGAGTGACTAGGGAGCACCTAGTCAGTCCGTCAGTTAGCAGCCTTCGAAGCCATTACTCTAAAATATTTCCTAATTGATTCAGGATTGTCAGATTTATTAGAGTGAGAAATATGTTGATGCTTCGTGCGGGTGTATTCCCTAGTGTCGAACTCTTAACCTATCTCTTCCCTCTCCCCTGCTGCAATCGACTTTCCAACCCCAACAGACAGTCAATGATGGGATTGAACGCAGCGTTGTGTGGCCTTTTACGGCGTGTCAAACACATGTAACGCAGTAGGTGTGTTGTCTCGGGAGTACTCAGCGCATCTCGATAAAAGCGTACTGTTATGCAATCTGGTCCCGTCATGGTTGCAGAGTATCTTCGTGAAGTTTGCTTTCGGCGTCCATAGTCGGTAAACATAACGGTAAGAACACATGACATGGTACACTTTGAGAATAAAACAAGTTATGCATACATTATACCGGGTGATTCATAAGCCTTTAAGCCTTTAAGGAAAATAAACTTTTTTATTTTAGAAAATATTAATTGATGAAAATGCTTGATTCTTTACTACTGTAAGACTTTGGAGGACGCAGCGTGGGCTTATTTTGTGCCACAGGAAGGTTCTTGTGGAATTCACCGGATTTAATGAGTTAGGCTATCAGCTGTACTGCTAATCTGGGCATGAAAACGGGAGACTTATCTTTTTCCTAACTTGACCAATTTGCCACTCAGCTGTGAAGCTGCACTCGTAATGTGTTTCAAGTTTAGGAGCGGTGAAAGGTATTTGAGGCCCAAGTTAGCCCATCAAGAAGTTTACGCCGTGGAGCTCCCATAATGTCTTTAACACGGCTTACTGAATATGAAATTCACGAGGAAGGGGTAGAGGAGCGACCACTGCCTTTCCTTGATGCGTCCATCAGGCAAACTGGAAAAAAGGGTGTGTGCGAAGGCAAAGATCAGCACTAAATTTTCTTTGTTCACAGAAGTCATCCAGTGGCACACAGGCAACGCTGCACATAAACGCTCTTCAAACGGATTCCTATACACAAAACAGGCAAACATCAATTGACATCCTTGCGTTTCAAAATGGATACAGTGATGAGTTTTAAGAAAACTGATTCATTTTGTAGTCAACTTTCGCTGTATTTACGTCACTCTCTCTCCCCCCACATCTATCGGTTTCTGATGGTGAGATAAAGTCAATACGACCGGCCCTGGGGCTCTTTGTATCGGCTGACAGCAGTAAATAGTGTATCTACGCGTGCCAAACATGACCTCATTTAAAACTCCACAAGTTCTAAATTTCACGCAGGAGCTGTATCGGGTCACTCATAGGTTAGAAGTGCCGCAGAGACCGTATTGAAAGGAACCCACTGAAGCCTGAATCTCAATCTTGAGTAGGACTCAGCTATCCCGTCCGCTGGAAAAATCACAAAACATGGCTACTGCCGCATCGTGATATTTTTAAAGAGCCCTTGGTTGCCTATGCTGAGGAAATGTGCATTCTATCGGCCTCAGCTTGAGGAGGTAGTTGTCTGCCCAAAAACAAATGGGTAACAAAATCAGAGGAAAACTAAGTGAGCCGTTTGGTCCATCTTAGCTAGATTTACGCAGCCCATTGTAAGGAAAGTGTTCGCGGTATAAATATGTTGCGGCCTTGGCAAGCCATCAGGCGTGCAGGCCTTTTTTCATACCCCTTCCTGTTAAATGGTGCTTGCGTGGCTATGTAACTGACAGGACGTTGCAGTTCCGTTTTACTGCCTTAGTTTGCGATGCGCTGGCTAGTGCCTTTATACAACAAATTAAGACTGCTTATCCCTACGTTAGATGTGAAGCATGCTGCGTAAGAAGAGAATACGTAGACAAGGTTGTTTACGCCAGTGCGTTGGAGCGTGATAGGGCGGAGGACAATCACCACATAGGAATTTCTCCGCTGGTAGCTTGCAACGTAGGAGGGCTCGGCGCACTGCATCCTTTGTAGTTAATGCATGAGGAGAGTTCTTAACCTAATCCTAGGGAAAGTGAATTTCAGTTTTCAGCCTTAGCAGTTTCTGCTGTTAATAATCAAGTATGATCTCTAAAGGCCTACATGCTGCGACATGTTTCGCAGCCTGCAAGGCCGCTCAGTGATCTACACCCCGCAAAGGAACGGAACTGCGTTAGTACACCAGTATTATAATACTTACTGGTGTCCTCCCCCGGCAATACTGGAAAAATTTCCGATTGCTATTTACTGCAGTACGATGTCTAGTTAGCCTGAGTTTGTGCAGACAGTGGGTGCTGTAGAGGAGAAGCTGAGAGATATTCATCTTTAGGTGGTAAAGTTGAGAGGGTGTACAATGTTCATAGTATTTTTCACTTAACAGACGATATTCTGCGATGTGGTCAACTGGACACATTTTTCTTTTTCCCTTTTGAAAGCTGCCTAGTAGAATACTGAAAGGTGTGCTTAGAAAACCTTCCCAGCCATTACAGCAAGCAGTGAATAGATTGGGAGAACTGCAGTGCAAATGCCCAGACACACTACAGAGATCCGAGAATCAGTATAAGGACTGGCTTAACAAAAGCCTTTTACATTTGGTGCCTTAACATTGACGCCTGTAGGATCTAAACAGATGAATTAAAATCCTGGGAAAATGTCCATAGGAGGATTTAGAAGACTATATGATAAGCATACACGTTCACTTTTGAAATATGGTCATCAGCTAGGTTAATTAGCATTCTGACGGCGTTAACTCAAGCATGAGAGTGATTAATTTAACCAAGTTAGGTTCGACCTTTTATACTATTTGAATTGGAGAAATGTGAGAGGATAATTCGAGGCAGTGAATATCAATCTAGTCAAGTGACAATGGCTTGCGTGGATGTATAAATGGTGAGAAAGGGGAGGAAGACGCCGAAAATTGTATGCAGTTATCACGTTAATTGACTTTTGGTCATGGTTAATGCGGGATCTGTACGCATTTCTTCTGTGCGCACATTTCCACTTCTGATACTCCTCCTCCACCTACTACTACTATTAATACTACCACTACTTATACTACTATTATTACTACTAAAATTAACACTAATACTACTACTTACATAAAGGTATACTTTTATAATTAAAGTCAACTGATCGGCTCGCGATAGAATTGAGATGAAAACGGCAAATGTTTTTCTTTTATTTTATCTCAAGTAGGGCTTTGGTAAAGACTACGTGTGCGACCCCCTAATCGTCCACGAACGCTCGTACACCCCCTCCCTCCAACATGCAACACGACAACAGTGACAATGGAGATGGAACAGTTTAAACAATGAAAAGGAACGCTAACGCGTTTGCAAAGAAAATTAATTTATCTACCCACCTTCATCAGTCAAGTGAGCTGGGTTTTCTTCACACGCAAAAAGACTGTAATACACTCCTCTTCTTATCCATACCTACCTACGCGACAACCTTACCCTAATCTTAACTCTACCCATTGTGTTCTTTAGGGTTATAATTTGTTGCCGGGTTTGGGGAAGGTCGCACAAGCAGTCCTTGCCCCATCCTCACCTCCAAAATGCATCGGTCCTCGCCAGACGGTGCTGTCACTTCAAAAACGCCGGTTCGCACAAAACAAAACTTCAGACAGTTGACTCGGAGTGACCTTCGGCATAAGAAGCACCCTTTGGGTTGATAGGTTTTCACCTTTCTATTACACAGGGTTCCTCAACCGCATGCCTAACGGATATGTATATTCTTGTGCACTCTCCCATAATTCCCATGCTGGGGTCCTCGAGGTCTTCGCTGCTTACTTATTTGCACACCTTGGTGACACCGTGAGTGTTCGCATCAGCTGGACCTGGCGGCCGTTATCCATGAGGTGTATGAACGTTCTCCCTTGGTTCGAACCGCAGGGAACCGAAGATGATCTGGGCATATATTTCCGCCTTTGAAATCCCTAAACGGACTCTGCAATCAGCAAGGGAGCATCTGGCTGATTTATGTGACCTCCGCAATTTCCCCCGTTGGACCCCCCCCCCCCAAGGGTAACAGTCTTTTTCTCCTTAATATCACCGGGAGTTTTTTTTCACTGTCCGCTCTTTTTCAACTATGTTCCACAAAGTTGGCCTCGCCAAAATATCGAGATAAAATTTTTTTCGATACCACAACTGGCATGTACAAATAGGGAATTCAAAGGTGACTCACCTCCATCTCCCTCAAATATACTGATAATGATGCTGATGCAGTTCCTCACTTCCACCTACTCTGCCACCTTTGGGTACACACATTGAACTGGGTGAGCCATATATAGCTTTAACATATTGATCGAAGTTCCGGACAGATCGAAAGAGGGAGCCCTCCAATGGCCTGTAATTGGAATTCATCACATCCTCCGGGGCGAATGCTATCTTGACAGTGTAGGCATTTATTGTACCGTGATTGTTTTTTCTCATCCAATAAAAATCGGCGTAGAAATGACAGGGTCTCAGGAGTGTTTTTGTAGCCACCCTGGAATTGCATTCAGTAAATCTTGCGTTTTTTTTCAAGGCACCGTTTTTCACGCTGTAACCTCCACAATGCCCTCCATTGGACACCCCCCCCATTTAGGGCGACAGTTTGTTTCTCCTAAATATCACCGGGAGTTTTTTTACTGTCTGCTCTTTTTCAACTATGTTCCACTATGTTGGCCTCGCCAACATATCGAGATACTATTTTTTGATACCACAACCCGCATGTACAAATAGGGAATTCAAAGGTTACTCACCTACATCTCCCTCAAATATACTGATACTGATACTGATTGTGCGCCGCTAACTTGCCCTTACACTCTGAGATTACTACCATTCGCCAGGGTGGTACACAGATCATGCATATACAGGAGAAATAGGAAGGATGCTGGCAGTTTGTGTTTAATCTCGGATGATTCCTTTATTTTTAGCCGGATCAATCCCTCCATTTAGAGTAGGCTTTCGGAAAAATGATTTCTTCAACTGGTCTGCCTGAAATCAGTTGGAAACTTATCATATTTTTGACCACTAACGTAAATATATGAATAAGGAAATGTGATACAAAGTAATCAATACAGCTCGAGCCGCATTCAACGTGAATATAAGCTTTTTTCCAGTGCGAAGCAAGCTCCATCTGCATGTGCTTAGCAAACTTTATGAGCTGCAGTCAATTCGACATATTTGATCATTCTTTGGACACAGACGACGCCTAAATCCTAGGCGGTTTTGCCTTTTGCTTTCCATTAGCTGGTTACTTTGACAGAATGCGTGACAGAATAAGCTCCCGCTAGTAGGACAATAAATATACATGCATTAATTAGTTCTTAGGAGTCATCCGTCGCAAATAACAGTTTTCCTATTTTTTTGTTTTAATCACCCTAGTCGGGTATCGGAGCACGTTCCTATAGCAAAAACATGGCATAAACAACTTCACTGCCTAAGTGGGCTGCCACCAGGCACATCCTACCTTTTCATTAAGAACGATTCTACTTTAAGGCCACTTCCTGTCAGAGCCTAGATTTTCGACCATCTGCATATTATGAGCGTTTTTTCATCCACTTATTCTAATTCCGGAAAAGGTGTTTTTAAGGAAGGAAGTGTCGTCAAACTTCGCGGCTAAGGAACATGACCAGATAACTGACATAGAGGTTGACAATTGGAATGCTAAAACTAGACCTAGCTGGTTTCACCGATTTTTCAGTTTTGGGAAACGAAGCAAACACTCACTCTAAGGTATGTTTGTGAATAAGGGATATATTGCCTTGCATTAAGGACCTCGTACTGACCTACCTTTAGAGTTCGGTAGACTTTTTGCCTTTTTTCATAAATTATATACAGCAGAGAATCGGGTAACTTATTTTATTTTGTTATTTAATGTGTGTGGCCTGCTTGTGGTGGCCACTTCTGCATCACGTAAAATTAAACAGAGCCTACGTCTTTTCTCCGTATTTGCTATATCATACAGTGCAAACCTATGTTCTGAAATGTGCTTTTGATTAGAAATTATTACTGGAGTAGATATCTAATATTAATTATCATAGAGCATATTACTAGGATACTTCACTCCCTTCAGGATATCGGCTTTTGAACCGGTTTCTTTTCGGCTGCCAACAAAAACTACGCTCTGTGGAAAATGACTGTAACTTTATAAATTCAAATATATTTTATAGAAAATATGCATAAAAATATCTTTAAGTTCATTCAGTTAGTGGAAATTACGTCTTCTTTATCTTTTACAGTTGAAAAAAGAATACCTTTCTTGTTTTAGAAAGATTATTTTCTTCTTGGATATTTTTGAACTTGACCTGCATCCGGGGTTACCAAAGCAAAAGTTTGATATTATACTTCTAATAAAAATCAAATATTTCTATATACTATTAATAAAATTTCATATAAGGCTCATTGAATTTTGCCGTATTTGTGGCGCATATTGTAGAATTTCTAGGCAGCATTACTAAATAAACAGATGCGATTCCTTCTGCATGGGCATTTCACGATCTTAAAAATCTCGAAACTTTTTAAAAAACTGAAAACGACCCTTTCTTCCAGCATCAATTTGGACAAAGGAGCAATTTTTTACCAAAGGAGTCCAATACGAATATTTTTAGGGTTATTTTTTGTCAAATATATTTGCATTTATGAAGGCATCGAAAACCGGTACAGAAAATACATATTGCATAATTCGTTTTGTTTTTGGACTGACATGTTTGCAGACAGCCGAAAAGAAGTTCGTTAAACTGTGAACACCTTGACGTAACAGAAATGTTGTACAACAATTACTATCACAGAAGCCGTACTTGTTAAAATTTCAAGTTGTCATGGATGATTGCCTGCTGCTGGGAGACCGTTTGAATCGGGTTACGGGGGGCAAACCTCTTCTGTAGTAACGGACGAAAAAAATATTCTTGCACCACAGATGACTCGGACCTCGGTGCGCTGACACAGTAGACTGGATCTAAGAGGGTGAACTTCACTTAAGAGGGGACAACTCTGTGAGCCGGGGGTCGATTGAGTCATGTTTCCCTCGCTCAAATACCTCTCCTGCATATTCGGTACTGTTGCGTCTCCTCTGTACGTGAACTTTCCACACCGGGAGCACGCGGGCAAAGAATGCTTCCGGTGACAGTATCGATGATCCACATTTTCGAGAAATTGTCACACCTATAAGTTAAACGAGCTATGAAATTGCGGTTAATTTACGACTCGCATGTAGGCGGGCAGGTGATAGTTACGTGGTTACACCGATCGTGAAACTGGTTTTGGGTGGGCATCACAGTTCGTCAAGAGTAGGTAGCAACCAGAGCCTGTGTAACTGAAACCAAAAATTTGAAATCGGTGGCTGATTCTTAAGGAGTTCCTAAGCTCACGAGCGGTGACGGGGAGACGCGTCACTGAAAACGAAGAACACTGACCAAGTTTTGTTCATCTCACAACAGGGTAATTCATTTAGAAAACGCAACCTGAGAACTTAAAGAGTAATAAAATAGTTGGCTGACCTGGTTCGTTTTCCGCCATCTCCTAGAGGAGCAGCTACCATGGGAAATGTGTATGTGACATAAGCGCAGTCGCTATTTACTTCAAAGAGTAATGCTGCAAGCATTTTCACTGCATCGTTTGAGAGTAATGCAAGTGTCAAAAATAGAAGTCCACACATGCCCAGGAAATAAATGTAAATTCGGATGAATTAGTTGCGGAAAAATCTGTAATCTAAGCCTCTCCGATCAGCGTATTTTTTGCAGCTGACGTGTGTGCAAATTAAGAAAGCTAGAAAAAATAAGAATTTACGAGAAAGTTTTGCGAAAACTGTGTGAGTAGGGAAACCTTTGCATACTTTCGAATTTAAGATAGTATCTGGCTTCAGTTATTTATTTTTAGAATTAAGAATTTATATTTATATTTGGTTAGCATCGGTAAGGCACTGTCTAAACAAACATTAGTAACGAAATAAAGTTATGACAATGTGTGCAGATAAAATGTACAAATACTGAATAATGTAGACAGAACTTTTCCTCCTTTGTTCAAGAGTTAGCGATGTTTTGAAATTTATGGTGAACTAGAAAAAATATGCAGTGAAAAAAAACTCCTACCTTAAAAATGGAAGATAAGGTCAGGTGGTAGAGTAGGCTAATACAGCAGTATCATTTCAGAATGAGATAGTAAAACGTCAAGATGATGCGTTCTTGATTACTTAGGCGCATGAAACAAAATCGCTCGAAAATGCGTCACTGAACTTAAATCCTCAGCATCTTAGGATCCAGAATTGAATTCTGATGATGCTTAGTATCCAAAGAAACGGCAGCATTTTAGACTGTGGACCACCGAATGTGTGCGTCCGAATGACTTCATCGTTTGGATGACTGGTGATATAAGGAGACAGTATGGTTCATGGGCGACTCGAGAAAGTGAAAATATAGTTTTAAGAGGCTCACTTAAATTCCCGATGGTCCTTTCTCCAAGTCATGGGGAAAGCTACTGGGAAAAGATGAGGAAAAAAAGATTAATAGAATCAGTGTTAAGATAAATGTACAGCCTTCGCTTTAATGCAGATAGACTAGTTAACGACCTAATTTCAATTGGCAAGTTACTCCAAAGAAAACTATACCTAGAAGCAAAGAATAAAGAGCGTTTACACGTGGAAGATGCAGGAAGAGGTATAATTAGTGCAGAATTTCTTAGGATATGAGGAAGACTAACGGGGGTAATGACAGAAAGCTTGGGGAGAGTTGAGTTATTATTACGTCGGAAAAGGAGACAAAAGCCTGCTTCCAGTGTCCTGGCCCAAATAAATTTAAGCTTCGTTAGCTGGCATCTTGTTGAGTAGGAGAAATTAGAGCCGTTGTCCAGATTTCGATTATAATAATTCCAACTGTCAAGGCCATCGATGGGGCAGGTAGCACTTATTTAGGGACTGAAGTTATATAAAAACTTCTGTAATGACAACTGGGCAGTCCTTGGGTTAATTGGAAGTTTATAACGACGTGCAGGTTACAAGATTGTCCCTTCTGTACACAGTTGCTATTCAGATGAACCACCGTTTGGATATGTAGCGTAGGAATACTTTATCTCAAGGTGTGAAGTACCTTATTCAATAGTACAGTCCGACAGATGATCCGGAAATTACAATAACGAATTAGACGTTTAAACGCTCAGGTAGTTAAAGCTTTGGCTGTAGTAAAGCCTTCCCTTACTGGCATGGGTTTGAATCCCACCGAGGCCACCGAGTTTTTCACAAGTGGGTCAAACCAATTATTCAAATCCGACAAAGTTCCCTACTAAAGAACGAAAATCCGTATGCCAGAATGTCCACACCTGGCCAAGTGACAGCTGTATCATTTGCCGTAGCCTTGTGCTTAAGGAGTCTGTAAATAGATGGTGTACAATTCCTGTAAATGGTCCGTTTATCTTTTTTCGGCCACCACGCCTAGTCTCATTACCCAATGGCTTGACACGGACAGGCCATTACTGCATGGAATAGAGGAGAAAGACGGAAGACAACACTGAGGAATTCATCCTGACGACAAATCAGTGCATCCTACACTTTAATTAGGCTGGCGAGCTATTAGTTGAGGTTTTTAAAGTGGTAAATCACGTTCTTCGGATGTGGTGGTCTGCATACAGGAGCTTCTTAGTACTGTGGTCCTTTTAACATTCTTACCCATGGGACTTCCGAGCTCCTTCGTAAATGCTGCCTGGTACGCCTGTAGTAAGTGCAAGTTCACGTGTGGAACGCGCAGGCGGGTTGCTTGGGGTTGTCAACCTCAGCGCGCACGCCACTCTTCGCTCGTTTTAACTATGTACTGCCATCGGAACCCGGTGGGTTTGGGAAGCGAATGGGAGGTATTTGCATTAAAATTCCGCTTTAGCATAAAATATCCATAAGCAAGACACCCCTGCGCGAATAGCACAGCAGCTGATGTCATAATGGCAGCGCTATCCAGTGTACAGCACACAGGAGTATAACAGGAGTTTTTCATTCACGTGCCTGTTTGATTTATATTTTTTAAATGCGAGGTTGAAGAGATAAAATGTCTTGAATTACAGACAGTGAACATGGACACGAGGACACTGTATGATTTTATTATGCTCAACAGAGGTCAGGCCTTTTCGTAAACATTCGGTTATTTGGACTAGTAACTATGCCATCCAACAGCTTCCCCACTGGTTAACCACTGGACGAGTGAATGCGACTGGCCTAAGGCTCGTGTTTACTCTTGGCATGCATGCTTTGCGCCGTTGCCGTCGACAACCTAGGGTGCGGTTCTGCAAAAACCATATTATAGACTACATTGCCTACCATGTGAAATTTTTCTAGGTCTACATAAGATCAACACAAACTGCGTGTACTCACTCACTTTTCCGTGCGCAGACAGTAAACAGGTAAGGAATGGATGCGAAGTTTCGAGTTCCAGGTGTTTGCAAGAGTTAGAAAACACTGCCTTTGTCCAAAAGGAGCCTAATATTTTGGCGCCATTACCTTGACCACATGTTTGTTATCGTCAACAAAAAGGTATTGCAAAATTTCGATAACTTGTTCACTGGAATCTTTCTTGATCTAAAATCCGCGAGGGATAAAGAACATGAACGGCAGCTATGTTTCCTTCATGTTCTCGTCAAAAGAAATTGGCACGGTCAAATTGAGACTACGGTTTCCAGAACGGCAACGAACACCACGAAACTTCTTGGCTTCCACAACAGTTATCCGGTGGCTCTCAACCGAAGCTGTGTGCGCGTGCCCTTTCAAACGATTCAGACTCATTGCAGCAGGTCGAAGGAAAAGGTCCACGATCGAGAAAGTTGGTCAATCACCGCAAAAAATTGTATTTTTCTGAGCTTTAAAACTCCTGCAGGAGTTCATCGACAGAGCTGGCAGCAGCAACAAAAAAAGGCAACGATTAGAGGGGTACAAACCAATCCATGCTCACTGACGCGAGTATGGAGATGACTGCGCAGGACTCTGTACGCCGGCGCCAAATCGATCCATCGATTGATTGCGTTCCCATCCGTGACCAGGCTTAAATCAATTCTCCGCCAATCTTGCTTCTGGCCTGGGCGATTAACTTGACATCTGCAAAGTTGAACTCATGGTCCATTTCGTAGGTATGAGCAGCAAATTACGATAATTCGTTGCACTGTCGCACAACTAGCTTATGCTCATGTATGCACGATCCGAGTATACGTTGAGTCTGACCTGTGTGGTTATAGGGGCAGTTTAGACATGGGATGTGGTACACTACCTCAGATTGCTCTTCGAGGTTTACTTTGTCTTTGATTTTAATTGCCCTGATTTGCATGGTAGCGTAAGGCCGGTGCGCAATTACACCACCTTATCCGGGAACATTGTGCTCAGTGGCTTCTGAGCCATCCTTAATGTATGACAGAGAAAGCCATATTCTTGGTGACGTTTCTGTTTGAATCCTCAAAGACCGAACGCGTAGGAAAGGGTTATAAACGTCTTCGGATAGCTTTTTCACATAAATTGGTCGTGTAGATATCGTTCGTAAGCCACCGGATGGTTGCTGTGAAAGCTGAGAAGTGTGCTGTTCGTTGCCTTCCTGTAAACCTTCTTCTCAGTTTCACCGATGGAATTTCAATTAACGAGTGCATCAAGGGAAGGCAGGTGATGCTCTTGTTCTTCCTTCCTCGTAAATCTTATATAAGGTAAGATTCTATTTGGCAAGCTAGGGAAAGTTTTTCAGCATGCTTTTCTTGACGATTGAGCCCTTTGGAGCTCTTTTGTTCTGCTCATAGGTTTGGCCAGCAAATGTGAAGTAAGTTTCTTGGCAAAATTCGAATGGCCTCATGAGGTGTTCAATTTTGAGTGTACTCTGAGCCTCGTTCGACTTCTTCGTGCGCCAAATTCTTAGGGATGGATATAAATAACGAAGTTACCTCAAAAGAGCACTTGATATCGTACCACCTCGAAGGCCTACGGGCAATTCAGAAGCTGATCGGACTTTAATTTGGAAGAGGACCTTTTCCGAGATTTCACACCCCCACTCTAGACTAAGTGGTCAATTATTTGCAGAAAACCACTTCGTGTCAAAATTTTGTGATGATATGAATAGGGTCTGGCACCAGTCTTTTAGGACGAAGCTTGCCAGCGGTCCATCACTCAAAAGCTTACCTAAAAGTACGATCATAATTTATGTTGTCAGTTTTAAAAGGAACTTATACCAAGCACAAAATGCATGCTTCATAAATGGTCATTTTTCCCCATAACAGTTTTTGCAGGCAGCCGTATGCAAAGTGCATTCAAATGGCGGTATCCTGTTGTATCTGAAATAGCCCGGTATGGTGCTACATGATTATCGATATTGCAACCGCACTTAAGTAAGCTTGTCTGGTCAAAATCACATTTCAGAATTTCAATTAAACTTTCCCTTACTGTAAACTCAGCGGAGTTCTTTTGCATAAACTCATAACTTTATATTGAAATATCGGCCTAACTCTTGCTGTTATTAAGGGTCTATTCCTATAGCGGACACAATTTCTTGAAGGTATAGTTGTCAGTGTATTTGTATGCTTTTTCAGGCTTTATCCTAATTAACGTTTACGGTGAACGGTTGCTAGTTGAGTGACTTATTACAGTGAGTACCAAATTATTGGGCTTTGGGAGATAAACTTTGCATTATTTCTATAGTTAAGACAATGTTGTTGAGGGCCGCTGAAGAAATTCAGGTAAAGTAATCGCATATGAGAGGCCATGTTAATGCGAGGTGTGAAACGCAAGCGAAGGAAAACTTTGATAGTAATATGCGTTTTGGCAGATTTATGTAACTGAACTGGAAATGCGATGGTAGAGGGGCGCTCACTGGTCTGTTATGGGCATCTCTCGTCCGGTTCTACTTTGCGGTTCACTTTCGAACCCCGCCAGCAATCGCACAGCGACTAGTAGTATAGGTAGAAATCATTTCTGGCTTATCAGCCAACATCAGTCAGACATACTCAGCCTCAGATGTTACGCCCTTCTACCTAACCGATAGGACAGCGTGTCCGTGGCTCAATGGCTAGAGCGCTGAACTTCAACCAACAGGTCGTGGGCTCGAACCCCATCAGAAGCAACATGTAGAGTTGAGTATGGCTGGCTGATGACGGTGTATAATCCAGGAAAGGCAATTCCAGTCTCCCTGCTCCCTGTCAGCACTGTTCTTTAGAATATCGGATGGTGAAAATCTGGGTGGCCTCGGGAGGTTCCAAACCATCAGCAGATGGACAGGGTCTGCGTACAGACAGCACCCTAAACACTTGATGTACGCGGTCCCAACCGAGATACGTGAGCTTTATCGTGGACTCAAAACTCATAGAGAGTTAAGATTGCATCATAAAAGGGTATTCAGTTAAGGCTAGCATTTTCATTTTTGAGCATGTGGTTTGCCTGCTTACCCTCCTGAAAGGATGCACTTGAGAGCATGTTTACCTTACATAGTTGCCTGATGGCAGTCTACGCCCTAAAGCCGCCACAAAAGAAAATGTGGTAACTTTTAGTGGCAGCACAATATAGACTTAATTCCGGTGATATGGTTCAAAATTTCATAATAATTTCAGATTGTAAATTGAAAAAGATTCAAGACGTAAACGATTTGGGAAATAGTTGGAAATGCACGCATAAGAACTGTGCGCATAAATGCAGCATGGTAGTACTGGGGTTCTGCCGGTATTGTTCTTGTAGGTAATACGATTTCCAGGGGGTAGTCATATTTCAATCTAATGAACATTCCTGCACATAAACCTAAAAAAATCATGTAAATTCGGATTATGAATAGCTGGGAAGGCGAGTGAGAAAGCTTAAAGGCTCGTAAGAATCGGACCACTTAGAATTGTAGAAACGTTTCCGGTTATTTTACCTCCAGTTCATATGCAGGCCTTTAAAACTTTTCAGCCTGTTGAGCTTTTGAGGAGTGGCTAAACTTAAGCCAACGTAAAATGCAAAATGTCGCAGTTCACGTTCAAGCGTTCACAGTCCTGTATTAACAAAGTATTTCACTGTCTTCAAGAAGGAAGCTAATGGGTGGCGAAAACGTTACAACAAAGCAGTGGTTAAATACATTTACCTACAATGTTAAAAAAGCTCCCAGGAATGGCCCGTGGAAGCCGCCGCGTGTTTGATGATTTCGTAAAGCGTTTTTAGAGCGAATGGCCAGTTCGTAGATGCTTACTGTCTCTGCTGTCCTGTGTGGGGCAAATAATTTGCCAGCAAGATTTGCGTCGTTGCCAAAGGAGCAACCATCGATAGCTCACAACGGATGTTCTTCAGAGAAGAATGTGTACTGACAATGTTGTTCTTGACTACATATCTAGGCTGAAATAATTTCCTAGCCGAATACCTTACTTAGGCTGCTTTGAGTAAAGCAAAACAGAATGTTGTATTTAAGATTATGCGTTTTTGACAGCTTAGAAAAATTCAAAGGATAGTTTGGCGAGCACACGTGCTGCTTCCGATCACTTCTCTTCAGGCCAGTACATTTATAGGGAACGTTGGAAGACAATAGAAATTTTAATTATGAGATCAATAATGTTCGTATGGTTGTATGACTGTATTATGTGAGAAGTGTGCATAGGGGAAGGATGAAAAGAAACAATGTCAGTACAAGCGAAAATGCGAGTCCCTAGAAGTAATTGAGAAGTAGATGCGATCGCTGGGACAAGAACTCTATTCACCTGACGTTTCGGATTCCATCTCGAACCCAGCATCAGAGACAGTTTCTGATGTGGGATCCATATCTGATAATGGCTCTGATAATGGGTTTGAATTGGAACCCGAAAGGTCAGGCGAATAAAGCTTTTGTCCCAGCGATCGCATCTACTTCTCAAGAAACAGTGTGTTAGGCGGCAGAGAGCGTTTGGTAGAGCCATTCTAGGGGAAGGGAGGAAAGAGATGGCACAGAGGAATAGAGGCAGTTAAGCGGCCGTTGGCCAGAGTGGCATCAGTGGGGAAGCGAACCCACGATAACAAATGCATAGCCAACGTGATAACCACGCGCGAGTAGGCTCACGTTCGAGTTAACTTACCCGCCCAACCTGATGTATCGTAAGCACTCTAAAAGTTTTGATAATTTATGTCAACTGCTCAAGCAAGATTTGGGTACCAATCAATCTAAGATGTACCAGATAATTATCATTCATAATTAAAGAAAAGATATGTTTCTGCCGACATGGATTTGAATCCTACTGAGGCCACTGACTTTCTCACAATTGGGTCAGAGGAAATATTACGTGTTGTAACCGAATAGGTGTAATGATTGACTTATGATCATACTAAGTTGATGCTTGTTAATCCCGCAATAAGAAGTTTACAGTATATTTGCAATCTCATGTAATGTATACAAAAATTCTGAAATGTGTTTTCTATTAGAAAAAAATATTTGAATAAGGTTGTAAGGTTAATGATGCTGCAGTCCAATCCCAAGATACTTCAATCATGTTCGGTTGCCGGCTTTTAAACAAGCTTTCTTCCGGCCACCTGAAAAAAACTGCACTCTACAAAATATGTCTGTTTAATTATTATGCATTTTTCTAAGTGATTTTCGCTCTCATTATAATGTAACATAATTTATGGACAATATGAAAATGAGTTTATTTCTTGGGTGTTTTTCAGGGACAAATGTGGAATAACTCCCAACCTGAATATCTTTCCAATGGTACTTTGAATAAATAATAGAATGCCATACTTTTTTTGAGCGGATAAGAATAATTTGTCTGACTGAATGTTGAAAAATGCCTCGGAGGCTTCTGCGGTAGCAAGCATAAGGTTTGTGTGCAGCCAACGTTCTAACCACCTGAACTACAAAATCCCGATAGAAAGCCGTGTTGAATCTCATTTGGTCGAGTTACCTGCCCAACCTGCTGTAATATGTGCATCCCACCAATTTTGAGTAAGGAAGTGGACCAATCAAGCAGAAATTTGTATGCAATCAATCTACAATTCACCAACTGATTATCCGGTTTGAGTCCTACTGACACCGTTGCCTTTACATAATTAGGTCAGACGAAATATAATATAATAATATAAAGACCCACCTACGTATGGCAATTATATGCAGGTATTGCTTAACCCTGGAATGAAAAGTTTACTCCAATAAGTAATTGCAATTCAGTATTCAGATCCAATGGAAATAGTCTGCCAATGGGCTTAGGTTCCCTCTTAATCGGATCGTCAATCAGCCATACTCCGACTGGAAATGTGACTTTACCATTTGGTTCGATACAGGACTTGCTGTTCACAAGATATAAATCTATCCCTCGACTGCCAAACAACAGATGTGATTCGTACTAATAATCACTTTGAATTTAATTCTGCCTTGGTTGGATTGCAGGCCGAAACGGTTTTGCTTTATCTGCTTTAACCTTCCACTCTGAAGTCCCTTTGGGCAGCCAGAGTGATAATTAATCAGTAGAGTGAATAAGGAAGATGCCTGGCTGAACACCGGAGCAATTCATGCATTATTGGGAGCTTTCGAACTAGCACCAACAGAACCAGCGACAGTTATAGAGGGTTGATAGCCAATATGCGATTAGGGATGTATTTCGGGAGGCCAATGTGCAGGGATCTTTATGCTGGCGTCGGATCGTTATATCAATTGACTGAGTTCTCCTCTGAGATTCCTGTTTCAATTAATTTTCGACTCGTCTTGCCTCTAACTTGGGCGCTTATCTTGGTGAATGGATTAATTACTGGTGGAGCAGAGGATGAGGAGCGTACTGAGAAGAGGTTTATGCGATCGCTGGAATAAGAACTTCACTCACCTGACGTTCAGAGGCAACATCAGGTTCGGATCAGAGGCCATACTATCTGCTGGTGGCGTACTTTTCACCATGAGATCGGTGTCGATTTAAATCATAAAGCAAATCTGAATTGGCACATTCACCTTTGCAATCACAGTGGTAAAGTAATAATTCAACATGAGAGATGCCATTCATAAAAACAGTTGGTATAGACGCAACCATAGTTCTGCATTACATAAAACGTGGCCTAATAGTTTTAATAAATTGAAGTGTGACATAAGTTAACTGTCGGTAGTGTGTCTCGTGAATAATAGTCAGAAACTCTGAAATGTGGTGTCAGTTAAAAAGCATTATTATGTGGGGTTTTACCATTGCTTATCCTACAGCGTAATACCAAGGCATTTCGCGTGTACGAATTTGCAGTTTTGTGTGGAAAACGCACTTGACAGTCTCTCTGAGCGTGGTGCACGGGTTGTGGAAAAAAATTTTTATATTGCCGTGAGTGGTTAGTTTTACCTGGTGTAGTCCAGAGAAGTTGTTTCATGTTTGGTGATGGCTTAAAATGTTTTCAGAGCGAAACACGACTACGCTAGCACTCAGTTAATCGTTAAAAATAAATTAACTCAGACGTTCTTGTAGTAACTTCGTTTTGCTTTGAATTTTTTGCTGGAAATGATATTTATACAAAAAATAATACTTGTTAGAGAATCTCTCACACAATCTGCCATCTCTGCTGATCAGCCATTCAGTTCGCTTATAAACCTTCCTCAGATTTTTTTAAAAATTGTTTCTTTTTAAGAACTACCGTTGTGCTCGCAGCCGCTCTGGAAATAACGCTGTCATTTGGTAACCAATCCACTATCCGACCTTGAAATTCAGGCATTAAATCTCTCTAGGTCGATGTTTTATTGGACAGTTTATCTTGACTAATAAATAGCCAATGACCGTATGCAGTTGAATAGGAGTTTGTGAAATCATATGACGTCATTAAATTTGGTTTATTTCGTCACCTTCACCTTGTTGACATTTATTTCGGGAAAAAATACTTCAAATGTTTCCGGAAATGCCAACCGAAATTGCGAAACGTGTTTTCAATTTGAAAAAATTACTTCAATTGCACTGTAAGACTTTTTCCAAGAAAAATCAATCACGTCAGGATGTCTATTTCTGAACGAGCTTCCTCTGTGAGTCTACAAAAACTAGACTCTAAAAATGACCACTTATATAGTATTGATTTCAGATGCTTTTTAAAAATGCAAATATATTTTATACAGAGCAAGCATAAAAATAGTCTTTTTTTATTCTCGTTTAAGCGAGTTAGATTTTCTTCAAATTTCTTACATGAAGAAAGGATACCTTTCAGTTTTGAAGTTCATAATTATGATATTTTTAAGACTAGGAAAAGGTCTATTCAGAAAGCATCGTGTCTTTCAATTCATTAATGGTGCTAATAGGTATACAACGTGGTCCACATCCATTGCACATTTTTATGAGCCTTATGTGACGTCTTCCTCATAGCGTAGAGAAATAAATGGCTTTTTAGACGTAATATATACAGCACATAGTTTCGAATTCCCGAATACATGAGCAATGGCAGATCGGGTTCAAAATATTTCTACAAATGGGTTGGTTTTTGAAAACAAAAGTATACCGTTCCTTCGAGTATAAAATTTATAGGAAACTTGCTATTTACAAAATGTGGACAAGAAAGGATACTTTTTTGCACGTTTTCCGTGAAATATGTTTGATAGCTAAGGGCATCGGAAATCAATTAAAAATTGCACACTTTCTAATTAGTCCTTTCTTACCGAATGCACTTTCTCTAGGTCGTTCAAAAGCCTCATCCTGAAGCGACTGGAATATCTTGGGATTATGCTGAATGACATTTCAGAATTTTGTTTAGCATTTTTCATGAGATAGCACATTGACTGTTCTCATTCTATGGTTCCTTTTCCCTGCCGCATGGGTCACCATCGCCACGTTTGGGGCTGTCTCCGACCCCGCAACTCACCATTTCCTGCGTTACCCCGCCTTCGTTGACAATAGCTACCATGTAAGTCCTTCATTGCGGGTTTGAGGAGGCAAATGAAAATGGTGGTGGAGTTGGCTGTCCGTGAACCTCCAGACTTCCTCTACCTGCCTTGATGTATGACCAGCGCCTCCACCCACAATCTCAACGGTGGCAAAGCTGAACATGCGTCGTCGGCACGACATGGGTTGCTACCCCTGCTATGGTCTGCTTTTTGGAGTATTAATTTCGTCCACCGCATTCCATAGACTGGATTGTCCTCTCATTACATGGCACATTTTAGCTGGCGCGTAGGTAGTCAGTGCAGACGGTAAGGATGAACCGGTCCTCCGATTCCCTGTGTGATTTCTCACACCCCCCCACCTTCGTCCTTACTGACGGCTCCGATTGCTTCCTGCTTTCATTGTCAGCTGTTATGTAGGCTCTTAAAACCCAGAGCATGGGAAGTAAAGTAATGTGATGGGTGAGTGAGTGAGCAGTTGATGGACATCCAGACTTCCTGTATATGTCTGGATATGTGACCAGCGCCTCGACCCACAATCTCAACCCTGAGTTTGGATCCAACCTCTGAATATGGATATCTAAAATCATTACTGATTACACAAAATAACCCTCTCCCGGTGAACGACTCTTCCTTTTCTTTTAGCATGCAACTTATTAATCGGCTTTTGTCTACTATTGACTTCAAGGAGATTACAAACTTCAGTCTTTGCAAAGTAAATGCAGGAAATGCGAGTCTAAGAATAATACCTGTGCGGCAGTGGTATTACTATACAAATCTCGAGAGCAAGCCAGAGTAAGACTGCAGTACAACGCTCCGTTTCAAAATGAAAAGAGGCACCACCTGTCCACTTCATCTTAGGTCAAGCGGCATCCTTTGAGGTAAAATCTTCGCCTAGTAATAATAACCGTAATTCCTTTACGGGATGACATCAAAGGGAGTGGGGGAGAAAAGGAAGGCCTAGGTCGCCATGAGTAGCCAATTTCTTTCATCGGATAGGGAATTAGTTACATAAAGAAAAAGACTATATTGCTTTGGTTGTTTTATAGGAGACATTTCTCCAGAAATACTGAACTAAGGAGCCAGAGTGGGTTTCATACACTGTCAACTGTCTTGTGTGGTAAATGGTCTGTATTTGCTTGAATTTATGATTTTTCGCAACAATATTTTAATTATTACTTCCAATTGGTCATTCAACCGTCCAGCAGACAATTTTTCGCCGTCCATAATCATCCTAATTTTGTTCTAAAAAAAGGTGCAATTCAAAATCCTGCTGTCCTCTCGGAAAAACATCCCTCGGAATAAACACCCAGGAGCGGGAAAGCACCAGGGCCTGACACAGCAGAGGTGAAAATTTTATCTCCTAATAGTAACGAGCAGGCATTTCAGGAAGCAGTTCTGGAGGAGGAAAAGATGCGATCGCTAGAACAAGAAGTTTACTGTCTGGACGCTTCGGATGCTCACATAAACATATCATCAGAGACTGCAGTAGGTAATGGTGATAGAGGCACAAGGTGCGCCGTATTTATCGTATGTAATGGCCACGCGATCACATGCATACTAATATTTGCATCTCTCTCGATCACCGCTGAGGTTGTTATTGATGCGATGATGGCTTGGCAGTCGGCGTCCGAGTCGTTAGTTGTCATGATGAAACCGAAAGCACTACTGTCACAGCCGAAACCGTCTGGTGTCGTTTACCGCATCTGGTACAGTTGTGGATAAAGCAACTATGTTGGAGAAGGGGTGTAGGGATACTAGTTAGGGGTAGCACCACACAGATAGCATTTGGTCGCTCCATTTGTCTCGTACAGGTGGTGAATGCTCCTGTGGCCGCCTCTAACTGGTACCCAACTCTCACCTGTGGCTCCTCGAAGTTGGGTTCTTCCCAGCGGCCACACCCCGGGCAACCGTCACGACCGGCGGGCTAAACCAGGTGAGGGTCTCTGGTGTTGTGTGTGTGCCTCCACACCCGGTTTGTCCGACTCCCGAACTTCCCACCTCCCCCTCTCAAAAAGTCCTACGGTGGGGGCGACAGCAACCCCGTAGGCGGCCCAGGCTAACTCGGGTCGTTCTCCCACTAAAACAAAGCCGTAACCCATAGTGGAGTTCGGCAGCCGTCTGGGATGTCCGAGAGCCCTATTTAGGGACATCACTTCTTGCCTCTTCCGGAGGAAGGGCTAGTAAAGGTGCCCTAAACAAATGCTGGGTATCACGTCTTCTGCAGCCGACCGCGGCTCGCTGATCACAAAATACGTGGAAGTAAAACTCAAACAAATAACAATAACCTCATCCTTGGGGACTTCAACGCCCGCGTCGGGACGGACCACGCTGCCTGGCAGGGAGTGCTGTGTCCCCACGGTCTCGGTAGCTGTAAAGATAACGACCTCCTTCTTCTGCGCACTTGTGCGGAACACCGTCTCTGCTGACCAACACCTTCTTCCGCCTTCCGACGCGGGAGAAGGCAACGTGGATGCACCCTCGGTTGCAGCGCTGGCATCTGCTGGACTATGTTCTCGTCCGGAGGCGAGATCGACAGGACGTGCTGGTAACCAAGGCGATCCACGATGCCGATGATTGGACAAATCACCACCTCGTCATCTCCCAGATGAGGCTCCGACTGCAACCCCGACGAAGGCCCCAAGGTAAGAGGCCGCCATGTAAGCTAAATACTCTTTTATTAAATTTGACTGCTCACTGTTTTGATTTCAGCAACCAAATAACCGAGAAACTGGAGGACCTGCATGCTCTAGATGATAACGATACCGTAGAGACACGATGGTGTCAACTGCGAAAGGTCATCCAGTCCAACGCCCTCGATGTCCTCGGACGCGCACGCCGTCGACACCAGGACTGGTTTGACGACAATGACGCCGACATCAGCAACTTACTCGCGGAGAAGAATGGACTACACAAAGCCTACATGGACCTTCGGACTGACGCCACCAAAGCAGCCTTCTTCAGATGCCGGCACTTTGTACAGCAATAGCTGTGGGAGATTCAGGATACCTGGATGATCCGAAAGGCTGAGGAAATCCAGGGGTATGCGGACCGCAATGAAATGAAAAACTTTTTCAAAGATATCAAGGCCATCTACGGCCCGTGTATCAAGGGGTCCGCACCGCTGCTCAGCTCTGACGGCACAAAAGTGCTGACAGAGAAATCGCAAATTCTGAAGCGCTGGGCCGAACACTTCAAAAATGTCCTTAATTGCTCATCAGCCATCTCCGATGCTGCCATTGACCGGCTCCCTCAAGTGGACACGAAAAATGACCTGGATCTACCGCCTTCCCTATCAGAAACCATCTGGGCCGTGCAGCAGATTTCCAGCGGTAAAGCACCGGGATCCGACGCAATCCCACCGGATGTCTACAAGCACGGTGGGCCCCGACTGATGGCAAAATTCACAACACTCTTCCAGGAGATGTGGCACCAAGGACAAGTTCCTCAGGATTTCAACGACGCGACCATCGTCCATCTCTACAAACGGAAGGGGAACCGGCAACTCTGTGATAATCACAGAGGCATCTCGTTGCTCAACATCGCCAAGAATATCTTCGCCCATATCCTTCTCAATCGTCTTAACGGTCACCTAGAGCAGGGCCTGCTCCCGGAAAGCCAATGTGGCTTCCACCGGCACCGCGGAACAACCGATATGATCTTTGCTGCCCGCCAGCTACAAGAGAAGTGTCAGGAGATGCGAAATCACCTATACACTACCTTCGTGGATCTAACGAAAGCCTTTGACACGGTGAATCGTGACGGACTGTGGAAAGTCATGCAGACATTTGGTTGTCATGAGCGGTTCATGCACATGGTGCGTCAGCTTCATGACGGGATGACGGCGCGCGTCACTGACAATGGGACGGTATCCGAAGCATTCGCAGTGACCAACGGAGTGAAGCAGGGCTGCGTACTGGCCCCCACCCTCTTCAGTTTCATGTTCTCGGCTATGCTAATGGATGCCTTCCGTGATGAGCAGCCTGGTATCCGCATCGCCTACAGAACTGACGGGCACCTTCTCAACAGTCGGCGTATGCAGGCTCCAACGCGCGTGTCTACGACTACAGTCCATGACTTGCTCTTCGCGGACGACTGCGCCCTTAACACCGTGACGGAGGAGGACAGGCAAAGGAGCATGGACCTCTTCGCCGAAGGCTGCGCCGATTTTGGATTAACAATCAGTACAGCCAAAACGGTTGTCATGCACCAGCCGCCACCCAGCGCGGAATACAATGCTCCTCGAATCAATGTCAACGGTGCTCAACTCAAAAATGTGGAAACCTTCGCTTATCTAGGAAGCACGATGTCGCGTAACACGAGAATCAATGACGAGGTTGCCCAACGGATCTCCAAAGCTAGTCAGGCCTTCGGCCGGCTGCGGCCTCCGTGTGGAATCGCCACGGTATTCACCTGAACACCAAACTGAAGATGTACAAGGCCGTCGTCTTGACGACACTCCTTTACGGAGCGTAAACCTGGACCGTCTACTCAAACCAAGCCAGGAAGCTAAATCACTTTCATCTCAGCTGCCTACGCAGAATACTGAAGCTGAGATGGCAAGACAGGATCCCGGACACGGAAGTCCTGGAGCGGACTGGAATCCTCAGCATCCATGCCATGCTGAGGCAAGTGCAACTGCGATGGAGCGGCCACCTCGTAAGAATGGATGACTAGCGACTACTCAAACGACTTTTCTACGGAGATGTCGCTACGGGTTTTCGCCGGCAGGGAGGTCAAAAACGACACTACAAGGACACTTTAAAGAAATCGTTAAAGCAACTGCAAATCAACTCGGCGACCTGGGAGGACCTCGCCCAGGATGGACGGCATGGAGAAGATCAGTGAAGACTGGTTCAGCAATCTATGAGGCCAACCGGATCGCCGCCGCCAAGGCCAAAAGAGCGGCACGAAAGTCACCAGTGCCCCGGACCAACACCGCCAATGCCCAGGCCCTGCCAACATGCCCACGTTGTCAACGCATCTTCCGCGCGCGAATCGGCCTAGTTGGACATCTTCGGACGCAATGCACCAACAATCAGACAATTCCAATTTCTATGTCAAATTCGGCAAACCCTCCTTCTGACTCTCCCACCCTCACACCTGGAATCAATTCCATTACTCCCACCATCATAGAGACCACATCCATCTACTCATTGCCTGTTTCCCCCACCACCGCAACCACCACCGCCTTCGCCTTCACTACCACCACCACCACCATCAGCGATGGGGAATCTCTCCGAAGCTGTACTCAATGCGACCGCACATTCACCTCATGCATCGGCCTGGTCGGTCACTTGCGAATACATCGTACAGAGACCGGTGAGCCAAGGCCTGGAGCACCATCAAACAGCAGCGATCGTCGACTCCACTGTCCTCGCGCATTCACTCATCGCATGGGCCTATTCGGTCACATGCGCATCCATGACAGCGGAATTCACCACAATGCCGACAACACCGATACACCATGCACACCCTCCGCTCCTGCCATTCTTAGCACCCCTGCCACCCCCACTACCATGAATTACATCCCCCAGCCTCTACCGATTTCTCCTGCCCACACTGCGCCCGCAACTTCAACTCACGCATCGGCCTGGTCGGTCACCTGTGAATCCATCGCACGGAGGCTGGTGAACCAGTGCCTGCGGCTCCGACATACAGTCACCGCGCCCGCCTCCACTGCCCTCACTGCTCCCGCACATTTACACACCGTATGGGCCTATAAGGACATATGCGCCTCCACGACAACCTCCAGTAAACCACCGGAGGCTAAGCTACATCAGCGCACACTACGTACACCAATACATCGACAACACCCTCACAATCACCATTTACCAGAGAATATCACGGTTTCCTAGAAACCGTGGCTGGGAAGTCTGCCAATCTGACGCTTCCCCCAGACCACACCATCGGCTCAGTGTATGTGCTGTGTGTGTCGAGTGGCTGACCAGTGGACTGGGAGTCAGACGGCGATGGCTGCTCCATATCCCCTGAGTTTGTGAATCCTGGTATGTGCGTTATGGGGGCCAGGTCGTGCTGTGGCGCGCGATAACGGGTACGCCGATCCGTCAGCCAATGCGCCCACTCTCACATTAGGCAACTGACCGGCTCGGACAGTGTCTGATGGTGGGGGTTGGGGGAGAGTGAGGTCGACAGCTCAGCGCATGTTCCTCACTATAAACAATCTGACGCGCTTAAAACTATCACGGTGTGCTAAAAGCCATGGCTTGGAAGGTTGTCAACTGACGGGATAACTCGGACCGCGTGGTCAGCCCAATGTGTGTTTTGTGTGGAGTGGCTGACTGGCGGACTGAGAGTCAAGCTGCAATGGCTCCTTCTTAATGTGGTTTTTATGGCACTCCCACTCCGTGGGACCCGATCCAGGTGTGGTGGCACGCCCAGGGGCGGCTCTGGCCGCGCCAGCCACCTGCGCCCTCTCCCATCTCCGGTCTTCTTGACTCTGTCTTGACACCGGGCTCAGGTGGGCAGGAGGAGAGAGTGCGGTAGCTGTAGCGCAAGGCTTCTATCACTTCAAACTAATGCACTCGCAAGTCACCGTCCCTGCACCACCTGGTGTGGAGCATACGGTGGACCTCGTCGAAATCGGCTGTCAAACTGCCATGTTGGAGAAACCGGGAGATTATTCCACAAGCGAAGGGCCGAGCATGCAGCTACATTGAGGCAGAAAGACGCTAGCGCTCAGGTTGCAGCTCACTCGACGAGAGCCAGCCATATTTTTCAAGTTTCATGGGGCCGAAATCATCTCAATAGGCGATAATCGTGTGAGCCGCGAGCAGCTCGAGTCATGGTTCTGAAGCTCGCAGTTCAGCAAAGAGCGCAATGACCTTCCTTTCCCGTATTCTCTGCTGAGGAATCGCCTGAGGAGGGGAATCAGTAACGTGGGGAGGGCACGAGCGGCCAAAAACTTCACTGACAGTGAGCCAAATGGCAGCGTAATTATCACGCCAACATCCAATGTGGAGGATGAACTCACGGCCATTAGCGACTCGGACGCCGACTGTCAAGTCATCATCGCATCGATTACAACCCCCATCGGTGATCGTGAGAGTTGTTTATTGTAGTACGCATGTGAGCGCATGAGCACTACGTACGATAAATGCTGCACACCTTGTGCCTCTATCGCCCTTATCTGCTATAGTTTCTGATGATGGGTTCGAGTCAGAATTCAAAATGCCAGGCCAATAAGCTTCGTGTTCCAGCGATTACACTTTTTCTCCGGTGGCCGAAGAATCTATCGGTGGACAGGTGGCCCATATGCAAATCTTTTAAGTGAAGGGAGGTTAGTGGCCATGAAGGTCATTGCTGTGAAGAAAATCTTATTGAACTCTTAAACAACCGGAAAGGTAATTATTTCGATCGCGAATTTCCAGAAAGAGGAGGGAAACTAAACTTTTAATTGGATAATAAACTGCATAAGAAGTAAGCAGTGGATTTCGAAAGTGTTTCTCTTTCAAATTTCAAAAGTTTTGTGTTTGGATATGGATTGGGTAGCGAAGACTGTAATATAGTCTGAGTTAAGCTGCTGATGCGGTTTTATTTTACATGCTGAAATTATAGGTGATAGCCTGTTTTCTAATGGCAGAGTATTTTAAGGGAAGGTGTTATTAAACACAAAAAATAAACGTTGGGAAAAGGCCAAGGTGGTTATTTAAAGATCAAAGAGACGCCACGAGTGCTGTGAGACAGTTAAGGGCGGTAAAACAAAGACGACCGAAAATATTGTAAGTGCAAAGAGCCGATATCAAGCCATCTGGCTGCAAAACTTTAACGTTTTCTGATTGGCATCCCACGGTATAAAAAGTAATAGGTTCAGCAGGAGAGCAGAAATGTTGAGAAACTAAATGTCTGATATTTTTCTGGTTTCATTACTACCCTGGATGCTCATTAAACCAATGAAAAACAGCGGTATTTCAGAAGGGACGACCAAGTATGTGTTGATTTTATGACTTTATGAATATTTGAAATCACTTAGCTTTTCCACCTTGTTAAACATGCAATTTGCATATGGAATTTAAAATAAGACAAGGAGTTGTTTTCTGCCAACCGAACTCACCCGGAGTTCTCATTCAGCATTGAAAAATCTGTTCAATGCCCGATGCCAAAATTTAAAAATACAAAAATTAATGGGTAAAACAAAATGTGTATCAATAGGGTGATTGATGTGCTTTTATTCAGTGTCCATTGTTGAACAACTGTACCACAGTGAGGGGGCCAGCATAGCCGTGCAAAATATCCGATTCCTTTTGCTTGGCATATTGAAAAAGCGCAATTAAATTTGTCGTTCCCGGGCTTGTTACTCAGCTTGAGACCCTTCCTAAACTGCACCACAGACCTGACGTGATGTCATATTTACTGAGTGACTGATGATTAAAATGATATGTAATATTTGGCACTATACCAGTTACTGATTCTTAGATGAAAAAAGTAGTTTTTCTTCGCAGTGATTCACAGAGATAGGCTACGTTGTGTTATATGACAAGCGCATTGCCTCATCGTGGAATAATTTCAAGATTTTTCTTAAAACTTATCAACTATTGTCTTCTTGCCTCTTGTGACATACTCGAATTGCAAAAGCTTGATTTTTTACCAGGAATCCAACTTTCCGCTTTTTCAAGCAAAAATTATGAGGAGATTCTTGTCCAAAAAGTAAATTATCCTGATAGTTGCATGCGATCTTTGATAACTTCATCAACAAAACTAATTTTGTTAACAACACCTTCATATTATTTTTTTAAAAGGCGGAGAGTTGAATCCTTGGAAAAATCATCAAATTTCCGCTGTTTTTAACAAGTAGGCTCCTTAACCAGTGACAGAACTAAAAGAAAAATGCAATCATTCACGCAAGCCGTTCGCCACACCAACTACGTGGACACTACCAACCAGGTTGTTGGAATGTGACTCGATCAGAAACCACACTAGGCACTTCGAAAATTCAGTTTCTGTACGCTCGTTTAAAACCGTCTCAGCACTGTATCACGCATAATTTTGCCTAGCTAATTTACAGAGATGCCTATGTATTTAAAAAAAGTTACAAACGACCTATTTTCTAAAATTCGAGCTACATATATCAGAAGCTGCAAAAGTAATTTAAACCCCATTTTAAATGTTTTAGTTTAACTTTTAGTATTCAACTGTTGGACGGCATATCGCGCTAGGCTAAGTTGATAGGGAGATCCTGGCTGCTATTACTTTCTGACCCGGTTCCGCAGAAGGAGATGATATAGCGGAACGCCAGTTGGGAGGATAGGTTATTCTGTGCACAGAACTATTGCCTGGTCGGTCACTTCTGCGAATACGACGCGAGACCGGTGAGCCAGTGCCTGGAGCACCATCACAGCAGAGGTCGTCGCCTCCACTGCCCTCACACTGTCCTCGCGCATTCACTCATCGCATAGGCCTATTCGGTCTACGCGCATCCATAACAGCGGAATTAACCACAATGCCGACAACACCGATACACCATGCACCACCCTCCGCTCCTGCCATTCTTAGTGCCCCTGCCACCCCCACTACCAGCAATGACATCCTCCCAGCCTCTACCGATTTCTCCTGCCCACTACGAACCCGCAACTTCAACTCACGCATCGGCCTGGTCGGTCACCTGCGAATCCATCGCATGGAGGCTGGTGAACCAGTGCCTGGGGCTCCGACATACAGTCGACGTGCCCGCCTTCACTGCCCTAACTGCTTTCGCACATTTACACCGCATGGGCCTATTAGGACACATGCGCTCCATGACAACCTCCGGTAAACCACCGTAGGCTAACCTACATCAGCGCACACTACCATACTTTCAATGCATCGACAACACTCTCACAATCACCATTTACCACAGTATATCACGGTTTCCTAGAAAAACCGTGGCTGGGAAGTCTGCCAATCTGACGCTTCCACCAGAATCACGCCGCCCAGCGTATGTGCTGTGTGTCGAGTGGCTGACCAGTGAGAACTGGGAGTCAGACGGCGATGGCTGCTCCATATCCCCTGAGTTTGTGAATCCTGCGCTATGGGGCCAGGTCGTGCTGTGGCGCGCGAAGACGGGTACGCCGATCCGTCAGTTAATGCGCCCACTCCCACATCAGGCAACTGACTGGCTCGGACAGTGGTCTGATTGTGGGGGTGGGGGAGAGAGTGAGGTCGAGAGCTCAGCGTATTTTCCTCAATTATAAAACAATCTGACGCGCTTGAAACTATCACGGTGCGCTAAAAGCCGTGGCTTGAAGGTTGCCAACTGACGGGATAACTCGGACCGCGTGGTCAGCCCAATGTGTGTTTTGTGTGGAGTGGCTGACTGGCGGACTGAGAGTCAGTTGCAATATTCTTGAATGTGGCCTTATGGTGCACTCTCCACCCGTGGGATCCGAGCCAGGGTGTGGTGGCACGCCCAGGGCGGCGAATGCGCCAGCCACCTGCGCCCTCTCCCATCTCCGGTCTCTTGACTCTGGTCTTGACACCCAGGTGGGAGGAGGAGAGGGTGGTAGCTGCAGCGCAAGGCTACTATCACTTAAAACTAATTCACGCGCAAGTCACCGTCCCTGCACCACCTGGTGTGGAGCATACGGTGGACCTCGTCGAAATCGACGGTCGAACTGCCATTGCAGAAGGGGTTGGAGGAGGTTGGCTGCCGAACGAGGGCACGTAAGGCTGCCACGTCTGCGACGTCCCAAGTGTGTGAGATCGCGCGGTCGTCACGGCGCATCCAGTGAGGTCAGGGTTGAGTCAGCCGCGAAGATGATTGGTCGGTGTGGATAGCTAGGATTGTCGAGGCCCAGACAGCCACTGGTGCGCACGTGCATGCAGGTGCGAGAGGTTCAGCGTTCAACATGCACACGGCATTGGGTCACTGCAGCCATGCGTGATGCCCTTCGTGGCGGACGCATGGGAGCAAGACTCAGCCACCGCGCTCAGTGTCAATATTTAGCAGATGGATGAGGAGAAGAAGGAAGGGGCGATACAACGGAAATTACTCTAGCACTTCAGCGCGTTCCTCATTTTAATAAAATTGAAACGCATGAAAACGCCCCACGACGTGGCTTTGAAGGCTACATTAGGACGACATAAACTATCCGTGTTAGGAATTTGGGATTTCATGGCGCATCCCATGCGCGTGAGATCCCGGTACGGTGGTGTCGCACCCCGTGCGCAGTCTTAGTAAATAAGGTCCACTCTGTCTGAATATCGCTAAGCGATTCAGAGAGAACGATCCGAACAGGATTCAACGCGTGGTTCTCTCGTCATATGCATTCAGACGTGCTCGAATTTAGCCTGACATACAGTAACAGTTGTGAAGTAGAGGGATTTCTGTTGGCAAACTTACTAGGCCCTATGCAAAAATGGGGTTTGGGTTGCAATGGCGCAATCCTAATGTGACCTTTGTTGTAACCTCACTTATTTGAAGATCCAAGAGGCCCTATCGCGGCAGGTTATTTTGATGGGGAAGATCCTAGCTGATACCTGGTTCCGTAGAAGGAGAGAAGTGAGACGCCAGGTGGGAGGATAGTTTATTCTGTACAGAACTATCACAGAAGGGGTTAGAGGAAGTTGGCTGCCAGACGAGGGCACATCCAGCCGCCGCATCTGCGACGTCCCTAGTGTGTGAGACCGTGCGGTCGTCAGAGGACATCCAACGAGGGCAGGTCTGAGTCAGCCTTGAAGATGATTGGCTGGTGTGGACCGCCAGGATTGTCGAGGACCAGACAGCCACTGGTGCGCACGTGCATGTACATGCGAGATGTTCAGCGTTCAACATGCACATGCGTTGGTTCGCTACACACCCACGAACGGAGTATGATACATGTGGATACAGGGACACAAGCAGACAGGTTGTTTGGCCTATTTAGTCCCTGTGACACGCATACCTCCGGTTGCCTGGACTTTGTCTAGCCGCCTGGAAGCGGTAAGCGTGCCAGCCTGTGTCAGTATAACATAATATTCGTACGAATCCACCGATGCCCGCAATTCGAGTCCGTGGTGAGCATTGTCTTTTGCGACGGATGATGGATCAGGTTAGTGGTTAAGTTGACCCTTTCGATTCCTGAATATGGTGGCTAGTCCCTAAAAACGTTCCTTTGTTTCTTTTGTAGTCGAGGTAAGATGCTAACGAAAGTTCCCAATGGTCGATAACACGAATGTTTCCGTGTCAGAAGTCAGGGAAGACAAATTAGGTTGGAAAAGCTTTTACTTAGGCAATGCGTGTACAGGAGGAACGGGCTTTTGAAAGTGGACCGACATTTTCTCCTCCATTCCCATGTGAATTTTCTTATATGAACATGGGCTGGCCCATTTTACTCCTTAGATATCGTTATTTACCACTCTTTTTTATATTAACTACCAGAATGAGGTCAATTGCAAATGACGCCTCTGCCATTTTCAAGGAAGACAATATGGAGCAAATTTTGCGGCTCCTTCACAGACAACAGTTCATGATGCCGAGAGTTGCAGCGTTCGGTCATTATGTATCGTTTATTATCGTCCGGTTTTTCACTTTTACATACCAATTTTTATCCACGGTGAATGAAGGTCTTTTCGTTTTCAAGATAAGGTGTCTCTCTTCCTCTCTCAAGCAGTAACCATAAGGTGTTGTAGTCGACAGGTAACATTGCTATGTTCGGCCTCGGTGCTTATGGCCACACTGCCTCAAGGTCATGCAACGTCGCAGCGATCAGTTTCCGGTCGGTCTCCTACGCCCACGTTTAGCGGTCTTAACACGCGCTCAGTGGCTTCTGAGACGTTCATCACAGAGGGAAAGACACGGAATGTTCCAGGATTTTGTTTAAGCTCACCTTCGGTCTTTGTGTGCGTTTGTTAAAGCATTTGTTTACGAAACTGTGTGGATATCCACTGGCGAGAAAGAGGCCCCATAGGGTTTTACGTTCTCGCAGCTTCTCAGCCTCTGTGCTGCAGTGTGTCCGGATGCGGCGAAAAAGTGATCAGACGCAACTGCGTTTATGCGACAGGGGGTGATTTCTGTTGTAGTGAAGAATTTTCTCCGTGTTTGTCGCTTTTCGAAGCACGCCAGTCTGGAGGGTTCCATCCTCCTGCCTTGATATCTGAACATCGAGAAAAGGGAGCATTCCGTGGTCTTCACTCTGGTCCGCTCAGGAAATTATTGCGCGTGGTTTGTGCGCCATCGCCAATGAGGTTATATGCTGATGAATAAGGTGCTCTGTTTCGTCGGATTCCCCGATTTGTTTGAGAATCGACTCAACAGTCGCCACAAGATTGACCGGATCGGCATCGGTGATGTTGAAGCAAGCTTCATGACTCAGAACTTTCAATTGTGCAGGCGACAAGTGTTTGGAGGACATATTGTGCGCCAGGACTTCGTTCTCTTCTCGAGATGAATGAGTTATATTTTGCAGCTTATCCGCCAGCTCCGCAACTCTCGTTGCTCGTAGGTCTCTGGCCCGTTTATCAATCACCTGCTGAAGCAGTCTGACTCCGTCCTCGTCGATTAGTTCAGCTCACTGTGTAACCGCTTGGCTCGAAACCCCGCTGTATTTGCGCAGTCGAAGGTGGCAGCATTTAAGGTGAACTCGAAGCATTCGCCTGCTATGTTATTTCACCCACCGTTTCGCCAGACTTGTGTTCACCGGTGGCTTGTAAGACAAGCTTTTCGAAGCACGTGCTTGTCATGGCATCTGTGGAGGAATTGAATTTGCACGTACATTAAAGGCAGAGGAAAGGCAAATATTTCCCAAACTTGAGTGGACTCAAGCGCTTCACGACCGAAAATATTGCTAAAAGAAGCAAAGATGCACGTTTCTGGACATAAATGAGAAGAAAATAACGATTTCCTGGTGCACAGTATGTCCTCTAAACAGTTGTTGTCTGCACGATTGAAAGTGCTGAGTCATGAAGCTTGCTTTAACATCAGAGACGCTGATCCAGTCAATCTTGTGGCCACTGTTGAGTCGATTCTCAAACAAACCGGGGAATCCAATGAAACAAAGCACCTCATTCAGCATTAGATAACCTTATTTGTGATAAACAACCAATCAGGCGCAATAATTTTCAGATCGGAACAGAGTGCTCTCAAGACACTGAGGGCTGACACCAGCATCGTGATTTTGCCAGCCGACAAAGGACGTTCCACAGTAGTGCTGAATAAGACCGACTACATCCAGAAGGCCGACACCTTACTGGAGTACCGACAGGCGTACCTGCCGTGTGACGATGAACCGATGAAGGAGCTTGTGATGGAACTCTACAAGAAACTTGCCGACATGCAAAAGAGCAAGGCAATTAATGATTCGGTACGACTGGCCATTAAACCACCAGACGCGGCCGCAGCAATATTCTACGGACTACCCGGTATCCCTCCGGCCAATCGTGTCCTTGCGTGTGCACGAACATTTCATCTGGGGAAACGGTTATTCCGAAATTTCTGCGGTCGCTCAGCTGGATGCGATTACGAAGGTCTTTTCAGCAACTCCATTCCTGGAGCAGCTCCAGGGAGTGCAACTTACTGCAGACGAGGAGGTCACCTCTCTCTTTACCTCGATCCCACAAGGCCTGTCAGTCGAAACGAGGAACGAACTGCTTGCGAGAGCAAGTTAGACGAGCTGGAAAAGGCAGTGAAATGGAGACAGCTCATCCAGACTCATAAAAATTATGTTGGGAAGACAACCTTCACTTTCGAAGGAACAACTTACGAGCAGGTCAATGGGATGCCAATGGGATCGCCGCTCTTGGGTTTTAATCGCAGAGGCAGTACTCCATTAGAGATCCAGATTTTCGGAAAACTGCAAGCTAAATTCTGGACTCAATATGTCGATGATACTTTCATCATCATCGAGCGGGAAAAGGGTCAAAAATTTAATGACAGTCTGAATTCTATTTTCCTGACATCCAGTTTACAATGGAGGTGGAAGACATCAACCAAATGCCGTTCCTAGACGTTCTCGTCCATTGAAAACCAAAATGGGAGCCTAAAAACGAAGTTGTATAGGAAGGCCACCAGTACCCGCCAATTTCTGAGCTACCACAGCAAAACACCGTTATGCCACAAACGCAGTTGTGTTCGAACACTATACAAAGGGCTGAAACACACTGCAGTGCGCCAACCGAAAGAAAGGCAGAACTGTGATACCTCCAACGCCTCTTTTCATGGCCAACGAGTATCACCGCAACGTCATCGAACGCAGCAGACAGTCCAGGCCAAGCCGAAGGCCAGCGACCGAACAGCCAAAGATATGGCGTGCGTTGCCATACATTGACGGCGTTTAGGAGACCGTCTCCGTCTTCTAAGACCGCTAGGATCGGTATCGCCCACCGGCCGAGTCAAATATTCGACAGCTGGTTATGAGACCTAAGGCCCGCTCACAAGGTGAAACAACAAATGTCATCTGCCGGGTTCAATGTACTTTCTGCGCAGTTAACTACATTGGAGAGACCAGAAAATGGCTAAAAACCCGAGTCGGAGAACAAATGAAGGCAGTAAGAATAACAGACCCATGGTCGTTGGGGACGGAACACTGAGCAGGCACTGCACACACGTTTGCCTTCCAGAAGGCTGAAATTCTGGGTCGACGAATTGACCGCGTGGCAAGGGAAACAATCGAGGCCTGGAACACGGAAACAACCTCCATCAGTCGTTGTGTAACGCTTCCTATGGCTTACGAAGCCCTCCGGACGCAACTTAATGAACAAAAGAGCCAACGCAATCATAGGCCTAACGTGCATCCGAACATCGGTGAATCCATGGCGGTACCGCATGCAATCGCAACAAAACCCAGACCAGAAGAAGGAACAATTATCGCCTCGGCCAGCTCAAACACTTATCCAGCAGGCGCGAACACACACGGAGGTGCGATCGCAACCAAGATAAACAGCCTGGGACGGTAGCTTCAGACGATGGGAGTACTGACGACTATTGCCAACGTGCGAACACCGGCCCTTGACCAGATTGAGAACAAGCCATCATCCAGCCCTCTTCCCGGCCACCACAAACCCGGTGTGTACAGGTGAAGGATAATCACCGAGGATTAAAAATCACTCCTCATCAAGCAACATGATGACTGAGGATCTCCACCCCCAACCCGACCTTTAATCCTTTGCACATTCGAAAGCCTTTAGTAATCCCATATTAACCTTTATGTTACCACCTATAAATACTCTGAGGCCGGTAAAATACTTTGCTCCAACGGTGAAATCTTGTTTGCTTTGAAACGTCAGGACGATATAAACATGGTTCTCATGATCGCCTCTTCTTCTCATATATATATATATATATATATATATATATATATATATATATATATATATATATATATATATGAGATAGTGTATGCCTCACCGATCTGCTTAAGGAACATGTATGTTCCGTTGTGCCCTGGAACTCAGACTAGAGTACTCACAGGCAGTCGCATAGCGACGTGTAGCATATGTTGATAATGTGAAACCGACAAAGACAAGGGAGACCGGAATGACCATTTCTGGCTTATTAGCCGTCATCAGCCAGTCATACCCAATCCCAAGTGTGGAACACCTGGGATTCGAACCCGCGACCTTTGGTATTTGAGTCGAACGCTCTCACCATTGAGCCACGGGCTCGTTGCTTTTGTCGGTTGTGATCGGGGAATATGATGATAGTGTGTGCCTCACCGATCTGCTTAAGGAACATGTATGTTCCGTTGTGCCCTGGAACTCAGATAGAGTACTCACAGGCAGTCGCATAGCGACGTGTAGCATATGTTGATAATGTGGAACCGACAAAGACAAGGGAGACCGGAATGACCATTTCTGGCTTATTAGCCGTCATCAGCCAGTCATACCCAATCCCAAGTGTGGAACACCTGGATCTCGAACCCACGACCTTTGGTTTTTGAGTCGAACGCTTCTACCATTGAGCCACGGGCTCGTTGCTTTTGTCGGTTGTGATCGGGAATATGATGATAGTGTGTGCCTCACCGATCTGCTTAAGGAACATGTATGTTCCGTTGTGCCCTGGAACCTCAGACTAGAGTACTCAGCAGGCAGTCGCATAGCGACGTGAGCATATGTTAATAATGGAACCGACAAAGACAAGGGAGAACGGAATGGTCATTTTCTGGCTTATTAGCCGTCATCAGCCAGTTCATACCCAATCCCAAGTGTGGAACACCTGGGATTCGAACCCGCGACCTTTGGTATTTGAGTCGAGACGCTCTACCATTGAGCCACGGGCTCGCTGTCAGTTTGGGATTGGGTATGACTGGCTGATGACGGCTAATATAGCCAGAAATGGCCATTCCGGTGCTCCCCTATGTGCTTGTATGTTCCAACATATATATATATACCGCATATATATATATATAGACATATCTATATATATATATATATATATACATATATATATATATATAGTGGAACCGACAAAGACAAGGGGAGACCGGAATGGCCATTTCTGGCTTATTAGCCCGTCATCAGCCAGTCATACCCAATCCTAGTCAGTGGCACACCTGGGATTCGAACCCGCGACCTTTGGTATTTGAGTCGAACGCTCTACCATTTGAGCCACGGGCTCGTTGTTTTGTCGGTTGTGATCGGGAATATGATAATAGTGTGGGGACTCACCGATCTGCTTAAGGAACATGCATGTTCCGTTGTGCCTGGAGCTCAGACTAGAGCCCTCGCAGGCGGTCGCATAGCGACGTGTAGCATATGATGGAATGGAACCGACAAAGACAATGGAGACCGGAATGGTCGCTATGCGACCGCCTGAGAGGCTCTGAGTCTGGATCCAGGGCGCAACGGAACATGCATGTTCCTTTAAGCAGATCGGTGAGCCCCACACTATTATCATATTCCCGATCACAACCGACAAAACAAACGAGCCCGTGGCTCAAAATGGTAGAGCGTTCGACTCAAATGCCAAAGGTCGCGGGGTTCGAATCCCAGGTGTGCTACTAGGATTAGGGTATGACTGGCTGTGATGGCTATCAGCCAGAAATGGCCATTCCGGTCTCCCTTTGTCTTTGTCAGTTCCATTCCATCATATGCTACACGTCGCTATGCGACCGCCTGCAGAGGGCTCTAGTCTGAGCTCAGGGCAACGGAACATGCATGTTCTTAAGCAGATCGGTGAGCCCACTAATATCATATTCCCGATCGCAACCGACAAAACAACGAGCCGTGGCTCAAATGGTAGAGCGTTCGACTCAAATACCAAAAGGTCGTGGGTTCGAATCCCAGGTGTACACACTTGGGGATTGGGTATGACTGACTGATGACGGCTAATAAGCCAGAAATGGCCATTCGGTCTCCCTTGTCTTTGTCGGTTCCATTCCATCATATGCGTACACGCTATGCGACCGCCTGCGAGGGCTCTAGTCTGAGCTCCAGGGCACAACGGAACATGCATGTTCCTTAAGCAGATCGGTGAGCCCCACACTATATATATATATATAAATATATATATATATGTATACATGTTCATTGAAATTTTGGGTCTGACCACAAAACGTCATGTCCGAATCATCTGACTCCATGTCCTGCACTTAATAATTTCAGAAATTATTTAAACGATTATTATCTGAGTCCATATACCAGAAACCGCAAAGAGAACGCTGGGGGACCCACTGAGGAGCCGAACTCCCTCGTTGCTGTGTCACACAGCGGCAAACGTCAGCGAAAACACGTGTCTGGGCTTCTAGCTAGTATCTATGTCGGAAGTACGGTATAACGTCTTTACCGTTGTGCCCTGAAGCTCAGACTAGAGCCCTCGCAGGCGGTCGCAAAGCGACGTGTAGCATATGATGAAATTTAACCGACAAAGACAAAGGGAGACCGGAATGGCCATTTCTGGCTTTAGTAGCCGTCATCAGCCATTCATACCCAATCCCAAGTGTGGCATACCTGGGATTTCATATATATATATATATATATATATATATATATATATATATATATATATATATATATATATATATATATATATATATATATATATGATATATATAGATATATATGTATATAGAGATATGGGTTTTGCTCGTAAATTTTCAAGTTGGTGACACCAACCCGTCGTCAGACGAAATAAGATGGGTTGGTGTCACCAACTGAAAAATTACGAGTAAACTCCATTTCCCGAAGAGCTTTCTTTCATTATACTATCTCGGGATGCAAAACAACCTCTGTTATTCAATATATATATATATATTCCGTGTTCCTTAACCAGATCGGTGAACACCTCACTATCATAATTCATAGTCCCGAAAACAAAACCGACAAAACACCGGGCCCGCGGCTCAATGATAGAGTGTTACACTCAATGACCAAAGGTCGTGGGTTGGAATCTTGGGTGGTCCACACCCGGGATTAGAGTATGACTGGCTGGTGACGGCTAATAAGCCAGAAATGACCATTCCGGTCTCCTTTGTCTTTGTCGGTTGCACCTTACCATTTATATATATGTAGGTAGAATACCATGACGGACAAAGGCAAAGGGAGACTGGAACGGCCATTTTATGGTTTATCGGCTGTCCTCAGCTAGCCATACTCAACTCTTGGTGATGCGGCGCGAGACTTAAACTCGGGATCTGTTAGTTAGAAGTCCGATCCTCTACCCACTGCACCAGAAACACTTTGTCTTGCCGGTATCGATCGGGAAAATTAACAATGGTAGCTGGGCACTCACCGATCGGTTACAGGACTCACTCGTCCCGCTGTGCCTTGAAGCTAACTCTCGAGCCCCGCCAGCAGCCATAGAGCAGCTAGTGATAAAGGCAGAATGATATTATCGTCAAAGACAAGGGAGACTGGAATGGCCATTTCTGGCATATTAGCAGTCATCAGCCAGCCATACCCGACCCCAGGCGCTGCAGCGCCCGAGGCTCGAACTCGCGACCTGTCGGGCAAAAATCCAGCGCTCTATCCACTGCGCCACGAGCTCGTCTTGCCGGTTTCGATCGGGATTATTAACAATAGTAGTTGGGCGCTAACCGATCGGTTACAGGACTCACTCGTCCCGTTGTGCCTTGGGGCTAACTCCTAGAGCCCCGCCAGCAGCCACAGAGCAGCTAGTGATATAGGCAGAATGATATTTCCGGGGCTCCTTCGTCCCTGCCTCGACACCTAGACGTCAAGGAACGAAATATCTCTGTCCTTTCTTCCTCCATTATAAAGTTTATTTCAGGAAGCGGAGTTCATTATCTCTTGAAAGGCCTATTTCGTGTCTCGACGCTGAATAACAAAGGTGCCATACACGTAGCACATCCAAAATTTTGGCTTGTGGGAGAGAAAGTCCCGAGTTTTTAGTTCCTGCAAAACCGCGTCAGAAAAATAGCACGAGATTGGTGAGCCTTTGGATTCCTTCGATTTTCTCGTAGAACTGGTTGTTAAAACATTAAGTAAGTACTTTTGCAGTAGTCTAATAACTCCTTTGCGTGCTTTCTCTTAAATGGTTTCCCCTCTTTGTCATATCGATTCTCCGGTAGGTCGCTGATGACTCTCGTGGCTATTTCTTTAGGGATTCATATGAACAGACTGGAGGACGTCAGCGATAACATTATTTCATCAGGGTTATTGTGATGCCGTTAATTTTTCCAATAAGTGTGTTGGGGATAGAGCTGTGTGTTTTGAGCCCCCGTCAGCTTCCTCAAATGTTTAAAAAGCCACTAAAGCCAGCCCGTGTGTAGGCGTACCTTTCAGTGCCACGATTGGTCGTAAGGGAACGTTTGGTTTTTGGATATTTGGTAGACCGTAGTAGCATGCTATGGCAGCATCCGGGTGGTTTTATCTTTCATCACTCGTTTTCAGATATTGCGTACTGGTTCCTCAGTAGATTCAGGCTCTTGGTGATTTTAACCATGAGTGTTTTCCTGTGGTAAGAGTCGACAATTCTGTATGCAAGCAATCGTGCAGTAGCCCATGTGCTTTTTGCTACATACTTGTTACTTGTTCAAGATCACCGCTACCCATGCTTTTGTCCGCTGGAACCATCAAAAACGTCATCGCCCTTCATTAATATCTTAATGGCCTTTACTTCGGCTGAGGAGATTGTTCGGGGTGGCCTGTGAGATATGATGAGAGCTTCGAGACGCTGGTGAATCGAGTTCTTAGTGGTCTTCGTTAGTCTGCTTTACTATCGAACGGGAACGGGTGTATTTCTCACACGCCTACTATAGAATGAAAAATTCCCTTAGAAACGCAGGCTTTCGATGGTTTGGTACTAGAGTGTTTCCGTGCAACTGCTCCAACGAACTCAACACGCCGACTCTGTAGGCAGTGGGGAATGAAGAGCATGACTAACCATCCCACGCACGAGATATATAAAAACCCTGTACATAGTTTTGTCTCTATGTACTTGCAGCGGTATGATTACGGAAAACGCATGTTTTCCAACTTACTTTTTAATAAGAGACTAGCGAAATCGCGTTGCGCGCCAGGAATAGAGAGGGAAATAATAAACCGTTCGTACAGTCACTCGGTGTGCCGCTGCTGTACGTCGTAAGGTTTTCAAGTTAAACTACCCTGTTCGTAAGCAGTTCAGATCTGTGCTGCCGCGGCACACCTGTAATGGACGCTCTTTAACGGCCGAGTAGATTCACATTCCCTCGACTGGCGCTGCGGCAATCCGGCCGGAGTCGCTGAGAGGCATCACCTTTCCAATGTCGGCGAAGAAAATGCTGGCCCCATGAATTATGATGTTGGTCTCACATATGAAAAAGAGGGTGTGAATTTTCTAGAGCTGTAATCGGGTCATCAGGGCAGCGTAGAAGATCCATGTAAAGGAATCGCACATCGTTAAATCCTGCATATCGGCTCAGTGATGAAATCGCCGAGCGACAGACGCCGGCGAATGTGGTTACTGGCTTTGTAGTAGGTCAGAAGACGGAATGTCTACCTGTCAAAATATGATAAAAATTGAATGCTCTAGGCTTTGACGAAAAATACATTTTCACTATGTCACTACTATGGCTAAGTAAAAACAGCATCATGTTCAAGATGTAGAAACATTACTTCCTCTTACCTGACTGGATGGGATGGTCATCATCGTGAGGTCCGCGACAGGTGTGGTAAAAGTTGAGGTTGTGGGATTGTTGTTGCATCGAGTTCGATGATGTCCGGCCAGGCCGAATCGCACGCGGAACGTGCGTAGACAGCGTGGGCACGTTGGATGTTGGCGGTGTTGATCCGCGGGGTTTGTGACTTGCGAGCCGCCGTTTGGCCTTAGCATCGGCGATCCGGTTGGCCTCATAGATTGCTGCACTAGTCTTCATGGATCTTCTCCATGCCCGTCTATCCTGGGCGAGGTCCGCCCAGATCGCCAGGTTGATTTCCAGTTGCTTCAGAGATTTCTTCAGTGTCCTTGTAGCGTCAATTTTGACCTCCATGTCGGCGAGCACCCATAGTGACATCTCCGAAGAAAAGTCGTTTTGGTAGTCGCTCGTCATCCATTCTCACCAGGTGGCCGCTCTATCGCAGATGCATTTGTCTCAGCATGATGTGAATGCTGAGGATTCCGGTCCACTCCAGGACTTCCATGTCTGGGATCTTGTCTTGCCATCTCACATTCAGTATTCTGCGGAGGCAGTTGAGATGGAAGTGATAAAGCTTTCTGGCTTGGTTCGAGTCGACGGTCCAGGTCTCCGCTCTGTAAAGGAGGGTCGTCAAGACGACGGACTTGTACATCTTCAGTTTTGTGTTCAGGTGAATACCGTGGCGATTCCACATGGAGGCCTGCAGTCAGCCTAAGGCCTGGCTACATTTGGAGATCCGTTGAGCAACCTCGTCATCGATTCTCGTGTTTCGTGAGAGCGTGCTTCCTAGATAAGCGAAGGTTTCCACATATTGAGTTGAGCGCCGTTGACATTGATTTGGGGATCATTGTATTTCGCACTGGGTGGCGGCTGGTGCATGACAACCCTTTTGTCTGTACTGATTGTTAGTCCAAAATTGGTGCAGCCTGCAGCGAAGAGTCCAGTGCTCCTTTGCATATACTACTCCATCACGGTGTGAAGGGCGCAGTCGTCCGCGAAGAGAGAGTCACAACGACAGTTCGACCGTCTATAACGACGAGGTTCACCGTAAGCTCCACACCAGATGGTGAAGGGACGGTGACTTGCGCGTGATTTAGATTAAAGTGATAGTAGACTTGCCCTGCATCTACCGCACTCTCCTCCTCCCCACCTGAGCCCGGGTCATGACATAGTCAAGACTTCGAGCCGCCGTTTGGCCAGCCGC